>JAMKCH010000250.1:0-41468 GCA_023653785.1 Ophioderma brevispina | reverse complement strand
AATTATTAAGGTGTTGGCATCATGATTTAAATGGGTCGAAGAATTTCTTTAAAATTTGATATATAGTACATTTATTTGTGCTGGTAACAAATCTGAAATAAAAAATATGGCTTACCGTATTCGTTTTTGAGAAAAAAATTCAAAAATACATTTTTGCTCAAAATTTTACATTATTTACCACACAACTCTATGGGAAAATGTGATGCACCGATACTAAAGTGCTCTAAAAAGATAACAAAGGGGCCGATCGTTTTTCTGATTTTCACATATGTTTAGGTCTAAGTTACATACTTGAAAATACCGAAATAAAAAATGGTGTCACCGTATTAGTTTTCCTGAAAATTGTCGAAAATGGACATTTTTAAAGGGAAATTTCCGTCTTCACTAGAGACGCTGCGTCTCGCGTTATATTACGCCTATATGTCACGCAGCAACAAAAAAAATGAGTGCGTGAAAGGTGAGACGCGTAATTAATCAGGCGCGTTCTTAGACAAGTCCTAGCAACATCAGAGTTCTACGCGATTTTACGAACGCTTTACAAATTCGCGTAAACGCAGAGGGGAAAATCGCTCATGAATTTTTGCGACGCTAAAATCGCAAACGAATGCACGTTTGTTCATCTCCGAGTTGATTAAAGTCGGCTTGCGCGTACTCCTTAGAAACCAAATCATAATGCCAACACCTTAATTGGTTAACTATTAATTACACTCATAAGAAAATCACCATTAGACCTATACATTAATCTTCGTCAAATTTAAACATAAAAAGGGCGTGTGTCAAATGCATTTTTTAAATTGACATTTGGGCGTATGAGCCAGAGTGGGATATTTTTTCTTTTGTTTTGATTGTTGTTTTCTGGCTTTTATTTTGTTGTCGTTTATTACTTCAATCTCGCGCATGTTTGAATTGTTCATTTCACTTTGCGTATTTATATTTGCGTAAATACGTTATTACGTTAACATCTAATACTAAGTCAATATTTTATTTCATATTCAATCTTTTTGTTATCTTTATATTTGTTTTGGGTTGTGTACATGTTTTATGTTTGTTTATTTGATTTTTTTTTAATTAGGCCTAAGGACTGCTAAACCAACAGTTCACCTTTTGAGTTTGATCTTGAGTTTATTGTTAACGTTTATAGACATTTTACTTACATCTTGAAGGTCTCTTTTAATTGTGAGAGTAAAACAATGTTAAAATCACGAAGTGGAATCATACTCGGTGCAAGTATTCAGATATAAACAGTGGGAAACTAATACTGTAAATCAAACTGTTTATAGATTCGTTACACGTTTTAAACACACGTTTTTAGTTAGGCCTAATCAGTTACACCACAACGTAGTAATAGGAAAGTTTAATCTAAGACCGTGGTATTTAGGGAGCGGTCAATATTTATGCGGGGGAGGGGCAATGGAGGATTTCATTTTTTTCGGCCAAAAAATTCGCGTTTTTCCTTCGCTTCCGTTTAAAAAATTCACATTGTCATAGGTGATTTTACCATATAAAAGTCCATGCTCCTCCTCTCTTCTTGATGAATATTTCATACTCCCCTCTTGCTTACAATTGTTCCATATTCTCCCTCAAATCCTCCATTCCCCCTAGCGTAAATGACATCTCCCTTACTTTTTAAATCGTTCTTTTGAAATTAGACATATGCACATGTTTATAATGCAAACAATTGAATGTGTATGTTCTAACCATTAGGCCTAAATGTTCACCTCCATATACCTTCAGTGTGTGACTGTTTAAACATTTTGAAGTGTTTTAGTAGTGTAATAAAAAAATACAGCGTGAATAGTAAGGGACAGTATTCGGCTTGAACAATGATTTACTGATGGAACTTCGCAAGTGAATCTCACACCAAGTGTTATGAAATTGATAGACCTACCTTTCTAACATTCGTCTCCGTTTAAGGCAGATTTATCAGTATTATCAGTAGGGATGTTAGATTATTCCCACTAGTTTCACGTTTATCGTTTGTGTTTACTGTATTTCCATTTGCTTACTCGCTCGTTCAATCAACACTGAATACGTTAAATAAATCCAAAACTCTCCTGATTTGGTTGCGTCGATTTCTGATGCGGTGTTTTAGCTCCTATAGCTTTAGCATGATCCAAGACATGGCGTAGAAGCGGGCGTAGAATTGGAGAAATGTTTCATCATTTTGATCCCAGTTTCGGGCAAATCAATGTCCATTATCGTATTCTGAGTTTCACTGGCAAGTTCATGGAGTTTAACTTGTAAATAAAATCACAACGGCGTTTAGGCCGGAGAAGTAAATATTCCAAATCCCAGTTTCGGTCAAATCAATGTATCCTATCAAATTGTTGTATTCTCTGTTTCACCGGCAAAGTTTATACACGGTGTTTAACTTTTCAAATTTCAGGGACATGTTTTTAAAGCATAACGAAATTTATACACAATACTTCGTAAGTTATTAAGGACCCTTGACACTCTTCTTATGCATTCATCTCCATTGGTTTGTTTATTACTACATTCGTAAAAGAAACAGTTTCTTTCAATCGTTCTTTCTTTGTTTGGGTCTTAATTGTATTTCACTACATTCGTAAAAAGAAAAACAGTTTTAGTACTCGACAAGCTTGAAGACTCACAACAATGGGTAACACCCGAGGTGTGCGTTAAGTAAGATAATGGCCTCGTTTTTCACGACATTCGTGGAAAATAAAACACTGCTTCGGCTACGCCTCAGCCGTATTTTATTTTCCACGAATGTCGTAAAACTCGGCCATTATCTTTTACAGAGAAACCAATATTTTTTTCAACACAATAATCTAAGTCACCATAGATTGTAGATACTAAGTTCGTAGAGGGTATATATACGATGCAGACATGTTACTTGATATTGAGCAGTAAGTCGATATCAAGTGATTGACGGTATTTCTAGTTGCTACTAGAAGTTGTTACTTGTGGTGACCCGCGTTCATTATCTGATGACCCGTGCATTATCTGATGACCCGTGCATTATCTGACCGAGCCCAGTGCATTCGTGAAAAATAATGCACGCTGAAAACAATAGATAATCTAACACGAGAAGTATATAAAGCTATATTTGTGACTTTAACTATGACCTTTACTCATTAACTACACCGGGTAAAGGTGAATCGTCATCCTTGATCCTCCTTGAATCGCACACCCAGATGAATTGGTTTAAATTTACAGTGAGAACACAGCTAGTGAACATGTTCACTTATTGGCCAGTATACAAGTCCTACAGACAATTACCTGATCTGATTTGAAACTACTTGGTACTCTAAGTTGGTAAACATGAGTAGAAAATAATCTTTCCCTAGAGGCATCCAAATTGGAAGGCTGAGCTTTCGACACTCTAACGAATTCATCAGAGTTCTGATGATGGCATTCGCTAGAGTGTCGACACTCTAGCGAATGCCATCATCAGAACTCTGATGAATTCGTTAGAGTATCGAAAGCTCAGCCTTCCAATTTGGATGCCTCTAGGGAAAGATTATTTTCTACTCAATTACCTGATCTATCATGTTGTTCTATTAGTGTGATCGGCGGCCATGTTGGATTTATATAGACCTTTCAGCAACCTTTTTTTTTTAAATTTCCATATAAACAGAAGGGTTTAATGTCAAAGGGTTTCTTTGCGCCTCAAAAGCTACTCAAAACCACAAAAACCAGTCTCATAAATGCTACAGAAGCTGAGATATAACTATTTGTATGTTGTGGTGGCCATTGTGTCGGCCAAGTTGGCGGCCATCTTAGATTTCAATATAAAGAAGGATTTGAGATGTTAGATAATGACAGAAAATACTTCCTTGACCCCTAAAACCTAGCCAAAGCCACCAAGACCGGCTTTATTGTAGCCCAGGGAGCTGAGATATAACCTTCTATGTGTCGTGGCGGCTATTTTGGCGGCCATCTTGGATATTTCAAAATGCTCAAGGGTGCTGCATTGGCATCATGCAGATCCTGAATCAGTAGGTCTTGAAGAGATAGAAACCATCAAAAAACATTGTGTGGACGATACATCCGGGTTCTGTGGTTGGGCACCAGACATCAAACTGAGGTTAAAATATGAATAAAATGGACAGATCGTCCGTGAAACCCAGCCAGAATGTCACTATCAGATGGTTGACGTTATTTAGCTTGCAAAGACCAGTCAAACTCTCCTTCAGTGATATGTGATCGTTTTCTGTGGATGAAACTATTCGATGTTTAGGATAGTTGAACCAGTAAATAACTATAAAAAGACATCCCACCAACCCAAATGCAGTAGACCCTCTCAGGGTCTGTGGTATAAACGACTGGTAATGAAGACTACAATCTCTCTGCGTCAACCAAATCCACGAGTGGTATTTTGAATTTTGTCAATCCGTGGACAAGTACAAGTTGGGCGGCCATTGCGGTAAAAAAGGTGTCAGCGCAGTATTAAAAGGACCGATGTCCAAGGGTCCAGGGAGGGCCCAGTGATCTAATTTTTTTAAAGGATTTTAGTTGTTGATTTTTGTATATACATTAGATGCATCGTGTTGGTGAGTCCGACTGTTGTAAATAAGTTTTGATTTTATGTCAGTTGAACCTACTGTGCCCTGAATCCTTAGACAGAGCCGAGACTGTGGGACAGTCTAAAGAGGGACGTACCCTTGTGCCCCTAAGACACTACACCACTTCGGGAGGGTTTTAATATGTTACTTAAAGTTAACATATTTTGGAATCTGAGTCTTGGACCCTAACAAAAGCTGACCAGGGCAGGATCAACTCTTTTAAGATGCGGTGCTTCCGCCGCATGTTTCGAATTTCCTGGATTATGAAACGAACAAATGATAGCATCTTGGAGGAGATATCCACAACCAAACATTAAGCTATATAATTGGTCATGTTGCAGGGCGTGAAGGAGACTGTCCATTTAGAGAAAGCCCGAGAGAAAGTCTTGACTCAAGGGTGTGTGGAAGGCCGGGGGGGGGGGGCACTTGTATTCAAAGGTGGATATGATATGCGTGAACAAGAAAACGCGTAAAAAGGGTCTCTTTTTTCCAACAGGCGATGTACGCGAGTACATTGATTAGGGTGTCAAAAACGGCAAAATATGGGAAAAGGGTATGTTTTTTTCGTAACCCTGAAATTGTGATGTATACGCGATATCAAAATCATCAAAATATTGTAATTTGGAAGTAAAGCAACACGAGCAAAGCTAGATAATAATAAGGGTATCAACTGAATGCATTGCTTAGTTGTTTAGGAAGTCCATGTTCACGCATCATATCCACCTTTGAATACAACTGCCCCCCTCCCCCCGGTGGAAAGTAAGGGGCGCACCACTAATTCATCCACGTTTTATGTGATAACGCAAGTCGGCTAAAAAAGTGCAAAGCTTAGACAAGATTCGACTGGTTATTTCTTCATAACAGGAGCTACAAATCGCATGATATCCACATACGATAGAAATTGATGTTAACATTAGTAACATGAGAACCAAAATCTTGTTTCATCGCAAACCCAAGATATGGCCGCGGATGTGCACGGGTGGTCATTCCTATTATGCGGGATGATTTGGCATTGTGTTTTTAATGTGAAACTAATAGTGTGGGTTGGTATGTCAATGAAACAGTTCCCGTAGGATTTTGGTGCTAAAGTTGATTTTTTTTTTTTTTTTTTTTGGGGGGGGGGGGGGCACTTGTATTCAAAGGTGGATATGATATGCGTGAACAAGAAAACGCGTAAAAAGGGTCTCTTTTTTCCAACAGGCGATGTACGCGCGTACATTGATTAGGGTGTCAAAAACGGCAAAATATGGGAAAAGGGTATGTTTTTTTCGTAACCCTGAAATTGTGATGTATACGCGATATCAAAATCATCAAAATATTGTAATTTGGAAGTAAAGCAACACGAGCAAAGCTAGATAATAATAAGGGTATCAACTGAATGCATTGCTTAGTTGTTTAGGGTAGCAAAAACTTACAAAAAGGACTTGTTTATGGTAGCATAACAGATAAAAATGCTTGTTTAAGGTATGTTTTTAGTCGATGGAAATACTTGTTTAGGGTGCATTTCGGAAGTCCATGTTCACGCATCATATCCACCTTTGAATACAACTGCCCCCCTCCCCCCGGTGGAAAGTAAGGGGCGCACCACTAATTCATCCACGTTTTATGTGATAACGCAAGTCGGCTAAAAAAGTGCAAAGCTTAGACAAGATTCGACTGGTTATTTCTTCATAACAGGAGCTACAAATCGCATGATATCCACATACGATAGAAATTGATGTTAACATTAGTAACATGAGAACCAAAATCTTGTTTCATCGCGAACGCAAGATATGGCCGCGGATGTGCACGGGTGGGGCATTCCTATTATGCGGGATGATTTGGCATTGTGTTTTTAATGTGAAACTAACTTGAAAAGTAGGTGGTAAACACCATACAAGCAAAATTTTAATAAAACCTTCATGCAGAAGAATGCTTTATTTTGATACCAAGCACGATGCCTCAAGTATTGCAGGGAGGTGTCTACAGCGTAACCGCACTGAGAATATTAATTAGTCAAAAAAAGTGATTTGACTAATTAAATATTAGTCATGCACGTTATTTTTTTAATAATCCACAAAATAGTGCTAAAAAGTGGTTTGAATTAAAAAGAATGCTTTTTAAAGATTTTCGGATTAAATTTCATAATTGCAAATATTTCTACATCTTGAAAATTTAGACTTTTTAATTACAAATTCGTCAAATGACTAATTAGCAAATGGCCAATGTGTACTTAAATTCGTAATTTTTGTGCTTGACTAACTAAATCTAGTCATTTGACGAGTCTAAAGTCGTCTTTAATTAGTCGATTAATTTATCATTTGACAAATTAAAATTCGTCAGTCATTAATTAGTCATTTTAAGTGTAAATTTAGAGGTAATGAGAATATTTTGTAATCATGAAAACTATTTTAAAATATGGGAAGGTTATCTTCCAGCATGGCAAACATGTTTCCAGCATTGAAGTACTTTTTTTAATGATAAAACAAGTGATTTGCATGACTAATTTTTAATTAGTCAAATAAGACACATTTTTTGACTAATTAATATTCTCAGTGCGGAACCCGTACGAAAATGTGTGTGTTGAGTTTGACCTTTTTGCACTTTTTTGCCATTTTTACCCAATAACTCTAAAACCAATGGTCATATATGGTACAAACTATACATTTTTTAATCCTTGTGACTAGACGGACAATGTGGCAAATTCAACATGGTTGGAGTAATTTAAAAGTTTGACCCCTGTGTAAACTTAAATTGGCACCTATTGAAAAAAGTGACACCACAATTTGACACCACTAACTACCTTGCATTGATGTAGAGGGTCCATACTAACTACTAAAAGTGTCAAACTTTAGATGTAGTCGGGCATGAACGAACTCCCTAAATAAGGACCCTATGATATTCTGCTCCTGGAGAGCCATTAGTGGTGCGCTTCCGTAACAGACGGTCCGGAAGGCTAAGGCCCCGGGGGTTCTCTAGTTTGGTTTGGGTATAGGGACGTGCCTCCGCGAGTCTGGAAGTAGGACCCATATCTATACCAATTTTTACAAAAAAAGGACCCATAGCCTGCAGAGATGCAAATTTTGGGTCAAATTTAACACAAATTTGCTATTTTTTTCTTCAAACTTTTGATATTTTAAGCAAACTCGGACAGTTTTAGCTTCAGATTGAGGAAATTGGATTAATTTTCCAACAATTTGTAGAAAATTGAGATTGAGAAAATTTGACTAATTTTCCAACAAATTAAGAAAATTTTGAAAAAAACGTTGAATATCAGAAGGCTGAAAATGAGAATGATGTTTGTGGCACTTCCCTGTATGATCATTTGTGTTGAGTACCCCTCTCCCCTGGGACTATAAGGCCAGATGGATCATTGACCAACTGAAATCTTTGGTTTTCTCTACAAGAACTATGACCTTGCAAAGGATGGTCAGAAATGGAGCTAAATGGCATGGCGTAGGCCTACCATTGTCTTGATTCTTGCAGATATTTGCAGTCACGAGCTGTCAGTCATGACAGGGTCGATCAACAAAAAACATATTTTGAGTGAATGCATGTTTGACAGTTTTAAAAAGAAAACGTTATAAGTGAATAAACCGAAAATGATTTTAGACAATATTGACCTCACTGTAAGAAGTGGTTAAGTTTTCGTAACAGCGCTATGCACGTTCACCAAAACAACAAAATCAAAAATACCAACTTTTTTTGTAAAAAGGTAGGCATTTTCTCAGTCCACTGCTTTCATAAATCACGAAAATACATTAAAAGACAGCAACGTTTGTCCCATTTTTACATTAGAGCAATGTGAATTTTCAACTTGAACACCGCGTTTAGATACTAAAAAAAGACAGTTTGGGGATTCAAATTTATAACTTTTAAATGCCTTTGTGTTCAGATTTGATTAGTGTTTAAAGGCTGACTCGGAGCTTTCGATAGAGTGGATAGACCTAGCACAAACGAGCTACATCTCATCACCACTTTTGTTTATTACGCTGAGAATTATAATATTGGTATGCATGCTAATGTCGTACCACCCCGTTTCACGTAATTCGTTAATACGCATGCGTTAATCGTATGACGACCCCGTTTCCAACGTCCACGCGTTGGTATGTTGACGCGTACCGTATACGCAAAGCGTTTCAGTCATAGGGATGACGCGATGGTGCCAATAGCATGCAAACAAATGCATGCAGAAACAATGGCACCATCGGTCATTCGGACGCCGAAAACCTTCAGACTTGGATCAAATAAGGATCTTGTCAACAAAAGGCAGATATAAATGCCAGGTTTCGTGCCTGCAATGGCATCTGCAACCGTAGAACAAAGTTTAAAATCAAAAGAAGGTGAAAAGAACGAACGATGTAGTAGCTCTACAAAAGACAAAGCATTGTCTGTTTTGGAGCAGCACGGCCTGGATGAATGTGGGACATACACTTGGTCAAGGATCGTATGCCACCGTCAAGAGTGCCTACTCTACAAAACATAAGTGTAAAGTAGCCATCAAAATCGTATCTAAAAAGAAAGCACCAGAAGACTACTTGCATAAATTTCTGCCGAGAGAAATTAACGTCGTGAAAGTACTTCGGCATCCTAACTTGGTATGTTTCTTACAGTCAATAGAAACCACAAGTAGGGTGTACCTCGTCATGGAGATAGCTGATAATGGAGACTTATTGGATTTTATCAAGGGTAATGGAGCAGTCACTGAATCACAAGCAGGTATCTGGTGGCATCAATTTGTAGATGGTATGGAATACTGCCATTCTTTAGGAGTGGTCCACAGGGATTTAAAATGCGAAAACCTCCTATTGAACAAAAATAATGTGTTAAAAATAACCGATTTTGGGTTTGCGCGTGGCAACATGAAGCATCCCGAACCAGGGCGAGTTATTCTCAGCGAGACGTACTGTGGGAGCTATGCTTACGCTCCTCCGGAAATCTTGAGAGGAATTCCGTATGACCCAATGTTAGGAGACATCTGGAGTATGGGAGTTGTATTGTACACAATGATGACTGGGCGATTACCGTATGACGATACGAACCACAAGGTACTGCTCCAGCAAGTTCAGAAGCCACCGGGCTTTCCATCCAGTAAGAAAGTTTCTCAAGATGTAAGGATCTTATTTGCAGGATCTTGCAACCTGCTAAACGTCGCATCAACATGCTTGAAATAAGAGAAACAGAATGGTTTGCGCGAATTGCCCCAACGAAAAAGAAGACCGGGGCGAGTTCGCGGTTGCAGAGCAAAGACACATTGGCTCAGGGCGCAGACAGCAATAGGGCGAAGAGCGCCAAGAAAGATGATAACAAAACGGAGAGGAAACCTGAATGAACGCTCATGGAGAGCTTGCTAGCGAATGGTATTGGAATTAGGTGACACAGCACTTGGCATAGCCTGCTAATGTCGTTGTGATGCACCCCTTGTTTGCATGAAGTTTGTTATTGTATATACCAAGTATGTCAGCGAAATACACATTCATGGAAATCGAGATTCTGAGAGTCTAGATGATCGCTCAATTTGGAATTATCATGGAGTTTCACGATGCTATTGAAATAATATAAAACGTGTAATGTCGCAAAGAAAGAGAGTGCGAGTTTGCAGGTTAGAGCTATTAGCCCGCTGTTGAAAAATGTTGTATATATAGTCAACGCTATTATAAATTCAATAAAACGTATTACTACCATAATATGTATAGTCAATGCATACTTGTGATTACTTTGTTTCAAACCATTTGAAACCTTCTGACGTAACTTGGTAAAACTGCGTGGAATATCAGTTCATACCACACTGCATTTCTTCAGTCCAAGTAGTGTTCGCCCACATGACCATGCATAAGGATCTTTACAAAATGTTTTGATGGTTTCTTGACAAATCGCGATTTCAAATCTCAATGATGTCACTTTGTCACCCTTCAGCATTTTGAAATATAGGGAAGAGGTAAATTAACAGGAGTAAAATTTGTAGATGTTCTATATGGTGTCAAAAGATGGTGGTCCTATATAGATTTGTTTTAGTGCAAGGAAATTAAATAAAATAATGGTTTGACCTCAAAATAATGCAGTAGAAACATTTTTGCGTTGTTAGGTACTGGAAATGATGAGAGAATAACATAGCACAAGTCTAGAAGTATTAAAAATGCATTTGCAGTGGGCAAGGTTTGCGGGGGAAATATAAAGTAGTAATTAATTGTAATGAATCATACCAACATTTTGGCCATATCATAAGGATTAAAAAGGTATAGTTTGCCCTAACTGTGGATAAGTTCAATTAGTATAAGGCAATAAAGATTCAAGGTCAATACCTGGGGTAATATTTGCACAAAATGCTCCATTTTTCTTTCAAAGTGGTCCCAGATTCACGTCATATAGTCCCCAAAGGACCAGGAAGGAAATAGAATACATGCACTGTTTTCCCTTTCACCATTTTTGGTCACGTAATTAGATAGGTAAAAATGTAACAATGACCTACATATGGTCATCGTACCATCTTAAGCGATCTAATTTACATACTAAAATGATAAATGACAGAGCAAATATCATTTTGTATTATATTTCTTTAATTTTCTGTACACAACTGCCCCCAATCTTTTTTTACATGTTCCCCATGTTGATTTTTCTAGCACTTGTACACATTCTTTATATATAGGATTGTCCAGTCAAACAATTTGAAACCATAGTTTCGTTCGAAATCAGGTCGCTTTGACAAAAATTACTCAAGGATGACCTTGAACCGTGAGAACTATAATCCTGAAACTAATGCCCGTCGATATGACAAACTTCTACCTTTTTTATCCTCTGATCAAATGAATAAGTTATGCAGGTTTCAAAACAAATTAGAGCTGTTTTTACTTTTGACCCCGGTACAAACGTTCCCCCGTTCCCCATTGTTGATTTTTCGAGACTTTTGACACAATATTTCTGTGACAATTTAGAAGGATTGCTAAACAAAAATTTGTCTCTGTGGCAAATTTTTTTGAGGTAAAAAAAAATTCTTGCACTATTTATAAATCTGCTTCTGGATTTAAGTTCGCTACATCTATATACAACCTTTGTGTTTGCACACAACAGGCCAAAAACTGCCGAGGGTCATCATAGGGTAAAAATTTATATTGATCTGATGTTGTTCAAAATTAGCGCTATATGGTAAGGTTTTAGAACAGAAACGAATCACTTGTTTTTATGCTAATCAGCTCAAAGTGTATCCCAATATAGCTGGGGACATGATCACATTTTCCTTATTATAATAATCAGCAAAAATGCCAAACAAAAGGTGTACAATGATTTACATACTTAACTAACATCTGAATAATTTTGAAAAAAATCTGATCTCTAAAGTTTTACCCCATGATGACCTTGAAACCATTTTAATCATCAGAATTATAGACGAGTTGTATAAAGCAAAAACACTATTAAATTTTGAAAATTACCTCCCTGTACGATATAACCTCCATGATATTTCAAAATGCGTAAGGATGACCAAATGGCATGATTCTTTTTTATAATTTAGAATTCAGTGAAAATTATACCCCTAACGGAATTAGTTTTCGACAACCACCACCCCCACGACCTTTTGTTCATTTTCCGAACTTGCCTCTCGAAGCTTGAGATGCATGTGGTCCTTCCATATTGTCTGACGTAATATTAATTTTCAGGGAATAGTGAAACATTACACCTTGTTTGCAAAAAATACTGACAGAAAAAAACACATGTTCATCAAGTGGTTATTCCAAGGCAAAAATGGAACCATCATTATCTTATTATAAAAAAACAAGATCTATAGTAAAGCTTAGTAAGATGTCTGAATACGGAACTCTTCCAGTGTCTTCTTCCAGACTAGACAACAGGAGAGGGAAACCTTGCGTGAAAAGCGTTGTGTGAAAGCATGCGCGCGTACAACTAGCGTCGGCCGATGAACCATTATCCGGCTACCCCTGAGGTTCTATAAAAAGGTACAGTTTTGCCATATCTCGTACGTCAGCCACTTTGAAAAAGGGCTCTAGTTTTCGAGTTAGGGTAGAATGGTCGAGTAGAAAAATGCCAATGGTACCAGGTGTTAGGGACATATGTGTGGATCATCACCTGGGTGGATGTAGAAATCAGAAGTGGTGCAATCTTTTTTATGGGCCAAAAAGGTCAAAATTGACCCAAATAAGGTAAAAAGGAGTTTACTTAGAATGGTGATTTATTTATTCGGACTTCATATTGAAATGTAATAGTATTTAATTCCCCCATTATATAGCTGTAGATTCAAGAAGAATTTGAATGTTGGAATCTGGGATTAATTTTGACCCCAGGAAGGACAAAAAGGGGTCAAAATTGACCCAAATAAGGTAAAAATCATAGAATGGTAATTTCAACTTCATATTAATGTAATAGTAGTTCATTTGCCCCACTATATAGCTGTAGATTCAAGAATTTGAATGTTGGAATCTGGGGTTATTTTTGACCCCAGAAAGGGCCAAAAAGGGGTCAAAATTGACCCAAATATGGTAAAAATCATAGAATGGTGATGTATTTATTCCATCTTAATTTTAAAATGTAATAGTAGTTCATTTGCCCCACTATATAGCTGTAGATTGAAGAATTTGAGGGGTCAAAACTGACCCCAGAAATGGCCAAAAGGTTAAAAAATGACTTAAAATAGATAAAAACAAGGAAAATGGTATTTGGTATGCATGTTTCAATATTAAGACAGGGATTTCAATAATCATTTTCCAATTTCATTAGTAGTGACATCCAAAATTGAAAACTTTGGATAATATTGGTCAAATTACACCTAATTTGATTTGATTTGATTTGATTTATTGATAATCCAGGTACATGCAATGATACAATAATACGATTAAACATTTGATTAACTTATACAAATTAAACAAGGACATATAAAAATTCATACAATGGAAAAAATACCAAAGAACCATCCCAGCCCCTGGCGGATTCCCAATTAGTGAACGAAATCACTTTCAAGTGGGTCTCCGAAAACTGGGATGACACAAAAAAGGGACACTACAAGGACGCACAAACAAAATTACGTAAATGACGAGCAAAGGCAGACATACTAAAAACAATTTCCCTGCAGATGTCACTAGGTAACGTGGACCATAATCTTGGGAAGGCCACAAACAGCGAGTGATGGAAGGCGTCAGTACGACTTCTAAATAAATGACGGAAATCGGTGTTGGTGTCAAAATATATTGACCAATTAATGCACGGTTTACATATCTGCAGTCTTGTGCTCTGTTAAAATGGTTAAAATTTGAAATAATGCACAATATCAGGTTTGTTACCAGGGGAGGGGCGGTGGGTGCTGACGCTCCCATTCCAAAAAGCCCCATAACCCCTAAAAGAGCTTAAAAAGGCCAACATAGATTTTGCGAGCGAAAAAATAGGGTTTATGTTTTTTTGTTTAAAAAGTGTAAATATTTTGGTAAAAAGTCCACTTTTGCCAAATTTGCCCCCTTTGTAATTTTGGGGGACCAAATTTTCCCCTTTGTAATTTTGGGGAAGTCCTCTTATGAAAAAAAAATCGCACCTATCCTAATTTAGTGTTCCTTCTACTGACATTCGCAATGAAAAACTTTGAAAAGGGATCAAAATGGTCCAACCCAAATTGGTCAAAATTTAACCCAATGTGCCACAATTTCAGTCTTTTTCCCTGAAACTAGGTAAAAACAATTGTATCCAGTAGGAAAAACAGTTGGTCTTTCAGAATGAAAGCTATCCTAAAATGTTGTTAAATCTGATCTTTTGGTTTATTTCTGCCCTGAAATTAACTGTTTTACTATTATGGTTAAGTATACATGTATAATAATGAAAGTCTGTTGTCTCATAACTAAGATTGCCTTATACAGGCCTGTGTGGAAATCATCTTACTGTATGGTGCAGAAACATTGACAATGAAGGGGGAGCTTTTTGGTGAAAGTGGACCCAACCCCCCTAAAATGATCCTTTTTGGGACTTTTTGAACATCGCATCACCCAAATGTGGACTTTATCACAATTTGCCACAGAAGAGAGCACAGTTCGGTGCCGGGGCATTGCTTTCAAGTCAAGGACCAGGTTATATCAGACCTTTATTCTGTGGAGTCTTCCATGTCCAAGTAGAGGTAGGAGATCACTTACCTTCTCTGATATGCTATGCAGCAGAGATGGCAGCTTTACTTTGAAGTGGGAGCAGCAATGCATGATAAATACGTTTTGCGAAGAAGTACGCCACGGATTTCGACAAAAGTCGAAAGATGATGATGATTGTCCACCTTTGCCATAATGCCAACATGGCAATCGTTTCGTCTATATGCAAATCTATGTGGTTGCCAGCTGACAAAAAGTGCAAACATTTGTCTATTCCAGTTGCTTCTCAAAACATTAACTTCCACAGAAGAATTGCCCAATTTATAGGTTTTAATTGTCACTCTTTTGGGGTCTATTTTGGGGCTATTTTGCTCTCTTTTTTGGCCCTTTCTATCGTCAATTTTGGAGTCAAATTTATGAAAGATCCACTCGCTAATAGCCTCATCCCCGGGATCTATACAGATTTTACAGGAAGTGATCAGAATATAATATTGGTATCTGTAGAAAGGTACTATTTCTCATTACTCTGTGAAATTGTAGGACTTAATATACTTAACTTAGATATTATGAGTGAAAAAGTGCATAATTTATTATTTTTACATATGAGGCTTCATAAATCACGTAACCTTCATATCAAAATTGGTTGAAATGATACGGGCACGATATTTAAAGCCACAATCAGTCATTTTTTTTCCAAATTCAAAATTGCTAGCGTTAGGTCATATCAACACTGTATATTTTCTTTGTGAAAAACAGACACTTGAGCATTCTAAAGCGGTCTTGAAGATGCCATTTACGAAAAATAAGGGGCGCGGTTTGTTTACATTTTTTTTTAAAAATCGCTAATAGTGGCTTTAATAGATGGGTATTGGAGTCAAGGCGACTCAATCAAGATGAAACTATTTAATTGGACTATTATATTGCTCTTTTGGGGTGTATCTTGACCCAAAATGTCAAAATTTAGTTTGTTTTAATCCACTACCAATATATTAAAGGTCCATGGCCCGATTGCTAATAGCCTCGTCCCCAGAAGCCCCAGATTTTCCCGGAAGTGGTCGACATTTTGGTATCAGAAGAAAGCTATACTATTTTTCTCATTTTACCCTGTGAAATCTTAGAGTCAAAGGATGTTTGGTTTGGAAATAATGAGCGAAAATGTGCCCTATTTTGGTCGATCAATATTAATTTACACAGTACTCTATGGGGCTTACAAAATCGCGTTTTTAGCTCTCACATCAAAACGGATTGAAATATCGGCGCGAAACTTCACAGATGGGGTTTTGGAGTGAAGGCCAATCTATCAAGATGAAAACTTCATATCCTTAAATCGGGCCATCCTCCTTTAATAGAAATGAGGTTTCATTTTTAGAAGTTTTAAAATTAATATAAATGGAATGATTACCTTGCCATTTTTAACTTTTACTGACTCATATTTTGGGTCAATTTTGAATTTTTTTGCCTTTTTCTGGGTCAATTTTGACCCCAGATTCCAACATTCAAATTCTTCTTGAATCTACTGCTATAGAGTGGAGAAATGAAATACTACTGCATTTTAATATAAAGTTGGAATAAATACATCACCATTCTATGATTTTTACATTATTTGGGTCCATTTTAACCACTTTTTGGCCCTTTCTGGGGGTCAATTTTGACCCCAGATACCAACATTCAAATTCTTCTTGAATCTACTGCTATAGAGTGGAGAAAATGAAATACTACTGCATTTTAATATAAAGTTAGAATAAATACAGCACCATTCTATGATTTTTATACCTTATTTGGGTCAATTTTAAGCCCTTTTACCCTTTCTGGGGGTCAAATTTGACCCTAGATTCCAACATTCCAATTGTTCTTGAATCTTCTGCTATAGTGGGGAAAATGAAATACTAGTTTAAGTTGGAATAAATCTTACTATAATTTGCCAAATGTTGTATGTATGTATGTATGTATGTATGTATGTATGTATGTTAGCGAAAGGCTCCGTCAGTTTCGATCCATATTGCGCCAAATTCACGTGAAAGGTGCGTGAGGATACCGGACGGGTTAGCGCAAATATTTGGACGAAATCCGTTCAGAAATGGCTGAAAATCACCGAAAAGGTACTCGGTTGCTTTGATAAATTACCATTTGTTTGTACGCGTGACTAAGCGGCGCGTATGCGTGGTGCGGTGCGAAGGGTGGTTACACGTGGCAACCAAATTGTTGTACGCGTTACTAAGCGCGAGTATGCGTGGAGCTTTGCACGGGTGGGTTTACGCGTGCCAACGGGCGGCGTACGCGTAAGACGCTAAATGCCGGGTACGCAAATAACTTGCCATGGCTCTTATAGTGAAAACGATGTGGGGAAAGAAAGAACGAGAAATTTTTATTTCGCCTCTATTGTCGTATTTGTTATGGATACATATACGGGTTACCCCACGGCCCACAAGGTTTTTTTGAACAGAAAAAAAAAAATACGGAAAATTAAGGGGTGAAATTTGACGTGTCATCTTTAGGAAAATAGGAACTATATAGGCCAAGCTACAGGATATGATGCAAACTACGATGAATTAAAAATACGACTACGGGAGTTGACGGGGGTGGTGGTGGGGGGTGGTGGGGGGATGGGGATCTCCATGGCGAGAACTTATATGGGGAGTTGAAGGGTATGAGAAAAATATGTGGAAAAACGGGAACTTACAGCTGCCCACGGGGATGAGTAGGGCCTACTTGCAATTAAAAAAAGTACACGGAACCCTACGGATAATATGAAGTTTATTATTTAAAAAAATACGATAAAAAATAAAATATACGAAAAGTTAATACGGGAATTAAATATTCAGTTGACGTTTCCTTAGCAATGCGGTAAACTATATGAGCTATGGATATATATGTACGGGAATTTGAGGTAGTAAAAGGGTTAAAAACACAAAATTTGCGACTCGGGGAGTTCCCTAAAGTTCAGGGATATCACGTGTTGGTGCAGTATGCATGATAGTGTGTCACTTCTTCAGTTGATCGCTTCAGTTTCAGTGATCGCTCCGGTTCACTCAGCTAGCGGGAGCGCGCGCGAAGCCGGGCCTCCCGTAGTAAATAATAATAATAATTAATAATTGTATTTGTAACGCGCGACATATCCAGTAAAGTGATCAAGCGCTGTGCGGTGCATGAACGGCGCTCAGACATCAGAGAAACCATAATACAGAACGATTTATTGCCAAGAAGCTCGATTCTAGAAATTCATCGCCATTCTATGATTTTTTTTTTACCTTCATTTGGGTCATT
Organism: Ophioderma brevispina; assembly: GCA_023653785.1. Classification (NCBI taxonomy): domain Eukaryota; kingdom Metazoa; phylum Echinodermata; class Ophiuroidea; order Amphilepidida; family Ophiodermatidae; genus Ophioderma; species Ophioderma brevispina. Next base: position 23,626 of record JAMKCH010000250.1, on the reverse strand, counting down.
AACACGCTTTTGGCCCCATAAAAAAATTGCACCACTTCTGATTTCTACATCCACCCAGGCAATGATCCCCACATATGTACCCTAACATGTGGTTGCAATGACTTTTCTTCCTTCTTCCACCTTCCCCTTGGTGCCGAAACAGGTCCGGGCGACGTATTAATCTGTGATCTTTAGTTTTAGACAATGTGTACGTGTCAAGGTTTACTTGGGGGGGGGGGGGGGTGGGGTAATTGTCAAACTGGTTGTAAATTTGTCATTAGATCGTCCTAGGTAAGAAAAGGTATAGTTCCAAGAGATGGCGTGTGACTTGAACCCATGAAAACAAATTTAATGTCATATATATGGTGGCACTACAAAGATGTTCTAATTCTATTTGTGGTACAACGAGTATTTGTCACCATTTTATAACAAACGGATTACATATGAAATTGTACTCCAATTGTGACCTTTATCCTGACAGTTTTAGAAGAAAAACACATGAGCACAAAAACTACGGTAAACTAAGCGGAGGTAGATACTTCTTCCACTCATTTTGACTACATGTGATTGTTGAAATTGTTTGAGTTGTAGTCTGTCAGTATAGTCAATGCAAAGTAGGGGTTCCCTCATCCTAGTTTCCCTAGTCATAAGGTTCATTAGTCACAATCAGAAAAAAAGGGTTCGTAGTCTAAAAAAGTTCGATAGTCACAAAAAATAAGTTCGCTTAGGAATAAAGGGGGTTTAGGATTAGGATTATGGTTTAGGGTTAAGGTTGAGTCAGGGTTAGGGTAAATTCCAATTAGAGAATAAAATAAAGACAGGATTTCCTCTTGTTGGTATTAGAATATCTGGCTCATATTTGATAGGCAGGTCCAATATTTTGAGTGGTGGACAGCTCGGTAGGCCCAAGATCATCGGGTACGAGATCGAGATGGCTTTGAGGGTATCAATTTGACCGTTCCGTCAGAGTTGATACAAGTACATAGTAGGGCGTATATAGTGGTAACGTAACACGACTTAAACAAGAATTTCAGGTACGTGTATATCACAGTAACTTGTGTTCAGACCGTTGCATGTGTCTCATCAAGTAGGCCTATTTTGAATTAGGCTCATTTATGGGCTACCATGAACAATTCACCCATGTAGTAATTTATCAAGGCTAATTAAAAATTTAATGTGTGTTCTATCACTATATAAAACTATATTAATTAGAAATCACTTGAATTTGATTAATCCCAGGAATTTATTCAGAAATGTCTAATTTTGAGTAACCCACCAACCACTATCAGACTATAGTTTGTTCATATCATCTGGGAGTGAAAGGAACTTTTGCCGCTGTTAAAAATAGGAAACTACACTGAATACATCAACAAGTTTGCGAAAAAGGGCTAATTATTTAGAACTTTGAGCTATAACAATTTGCATTTTTCCAGCAGCTTAAAATTTCATAACCTTTAAGAAATAGATTAAATGCTATTTTTTTAAAGCTATGTGCATGGTCTTGATTATTTTCAAGTTGTTAACTATTTAAAAACTATTTTGCAAAATCCGCCATTTTCAGTAGCTTAAAATTTTCACAAACCTTAAGGAAATTGCTAAAATGCTAATTTTAAAAGCCATGCACATGGTCTTCTGACATTTGTTTTCTGGGTCAAAGCTATTCAAATTTGTTTGTTTATTTAGTGAGCATGTGAACGTGACAATTCACCAAAGGGAGTGATGTCAATGCTGTCGTTGGAGAAGCATGATCATGTTTTACTATAGCTGCTAGTGGGCACTGGCTGTGTGGCTATAGCTGAACTTGCTGCTGGACAGGAGGAAATGGTGTAGTGGCATGCTTGTTGGGGTATGGCAGGTTAGTCAATGACTTGTTGCGTTTGCTGCAGAGAAGCTGTTAGCTGCACCACACCATGCCGAATTGGTGTCGTCTGACACATCGCGACATACGCAAGATACACTTGCAGGTTTGATGTCCAGACAGCCTACCTGATGGTGACAGGTCGAAACCGCACTTCTCAGACTGGTAATTGCGGTGGCTCTCAAGCAGTGATTGGTGTATCTCATTGAAAGACCTGCTGCTGCTGCGACTAACGGCCTATCTGACTTTGAAGGCCTTGTATCCAGCCGATATGCTGGTACCATGGACCTTCAGCCTGCGGTATCTCCAAAGGCCGCTGATACAATGAGTCCGCAGTTAGGGTGGAGTTTCCCAAGGTATTCTTAGGACAAAGTGGTCCTCCAGTTGCGTACATGCTTCTTGGATCGTTGTGTTCTTGAAGCCTCCTGGATGATTATCTGGCTTCATTATATGCCAGGTTGAATAGGGTGTACCCTGGCATCAGTGTGCAAGAGGAAGGAGTCCTTCTTCAATGTTCTTCACTCCCTCACACCCCCTACGACAAAGATTAGAATTGAATAGAGAAACATACAAGATCTTGTAGCCGCGCGGGTCAATCTGTTGACAGCACCCCAGATTTCATGAGCCCCCTTCTGACGGTCTGCGCGAGAATTGGCGAGTAGTGTTGGTCAATCTTTACCCTCCTTCTTCATCTTCTTCAGGGTACCACGGAACATTGTTTGACACTTATGAACTCAGGATCGTGCATGATATTGTACTTGCAGTGCCAGGGGGCAGATGTCAGGTGTCGGTGGATAGCCCAGACTGATACCCGCAGAGCATTTTTGGAGTATTCTTGACCATTCTGCTTTCTCACCTCACCGTAGAATCGTCTCAAAGTGCACTTAGTTCAGCTGGTGGTAATTTTCAAACTCGTCGTTTAATTTGCTAGCCTTGCACCATTCTGAAATGAAATAAATAATTAACAAATTCTCAGTCACAAATTTAGCTGTAAAAAATGCGAATTTGTTTGCGTGTGTGTATTTACTTCAGTTCAAATGTTTAATTAAAAAAACACTAATCTTGATGTGTGGGTTTATTTCTTAAATGACAGAAAATTATCACATTTTCAAGAAACCTAGGGAGTTGAAATTGTTAAATATTTGAAATCTGATTTGTGTTCATTTTTATATGTGACTTACATTTTGTTTTGCCCTTTCTGCTACAGTCAGACAAAAAAAAATGGCATGCTATTATTTTATTTTTAGGTTATACACTTTTTCAGAACACTACGTAGTGGCAAAAACAACAATTTTAGCAAGCATGCGAAAAAATGACCTACAAAATCTGCTGGGGTTTGCTAGCTGCTTAGTTTTTTAAAATATTTTTTCGAGACCATTTAAAGACACATCAGCGAATTTGCCTAAATCAGCAAATCGAAAAAAATAATCAAAACACAACCACAAAAAATAAATCAGATTTTGCATGAAGAAACAAGTACAGGTATCCTAACCTACCCTGCAAATGATAAGACCAGAAGCCAACATAATAAGCCGACAGAATCAGGAATTTTAGTCATTACTGTCCGAACGAGACCCTTACTAAAACATGAATTGAATGGAGAATCGTATCTGGAACACTGCGTTTTCTTCCTTTTCTCATTCCTACAGAGGAGAAAAGGACTAACTTATGAGAATTCTACAGACTTATACTTCACTTTGAAGCTATTCAATGCAAATTTCCAAATATTTAGGAGAATAAACGACAGGATTTCCTCTTGTTGTTATCGAATATCGGGATATTTGATAGGCAGGTCCAATATTTTGAGTGGTGGACAGCGCGATAGCGATGTACACCACGAAAAGAATATTGGACCAGTGCATATCAAATATGAGCCCGATATTTCGATACCAACAAGAGGGAAATTTTTGGTCTTTTATTCTCATTCTTATTCAGTTTATCATTATTTGTCATTAATTTGCGGTGTGATGAAAAATTGTTATTTCGCCTGCAACTAATATCCGATATTGTTTACAGACAAAGAGTGAAAGGCACCCCCCTGTAAACAAAAGTTCCAGATCCAAGGGCGGGCCAAAGAGGGGAGAGCTTACGATTGAGGCCACACAGATCGCGCGGAAGAGAAGTAAACAATGTGTGATGCGGTTCTCCGTCATCGCGGCTTTCAAATGTAAAACACTTCAAAGCGTACACGGAAAGGCATGCATTTCCTTACGTCAATTAAAATTATGACTTTTCATGCTTTTATCAGCATTGGCTAGCAAAAAATTACTCTTTCCATATTATGGAGAACACAGAACAAATTACTGAATACGACGAATAGGGTGACGTTTTCGTTTTTGCCATGAGTCATGAACGTCTCGACATGCAATGATCAGTGCATGATCAGCTGTTGCATGATCTGATGATGTGTGAATCTCCAGAGTCGGGAGGATAATCGTAGTAGGCAAATTATCGCGAGATGGCAAGATTTAGAGTTCGGCACCAAGCTTAAAGGTGATTCAAAGCTTCAAAGTAATTAACATGAATATTAATCTTAGAAGGTTGTTGTAAGTGGCAACGGATAATAAAAGTTGCACTCACACCACCTAGCCGGTCCCTGGACCATGTCTGGAACGGTCATATTTCCTCACATGAGGACTCACTTCATCAGATTCACACATGCAGTTTTTCAAAAATTGTCTTACCTAAATTGTTATTTTACCCCGTATATTTTTCCCTCATAAATCGAAGCCCTGCCCTCTTCCACGATTTACCTTGTTGGCAAAGTAACGAGGCTACTAAAGTAATTTTCTGCCCTTATGAGCGTGGACCCCAAACCTACAGGAAACGCCGAAACAATTGGTTGTGGTAAATCGTTTTTATTAAACTTAAACAATTAATACATTGTTCATATGAGTTCCCAAACTATGTTTTCTTGCATAAGATCACAATTGTTAAGTATCTTGGTCAAATTTTATGAAAATCCCTACCGGGCATAGCATGCCTCATGTCATGACCTTGCATCGAAGGCTTGGGCTTCGTGAGACCGACTGTGAGAGTGACAATGCATTGAACAATTTTAATAACCCCAGCAACTAAACCAACTGAAGCTATGGGTGATCGACAACACTGCTATCTTCTTAAATCTTATTAATGTTTCAGTTGGTGTTTAAAGCAGATTGATTTCATAAAAAAGGGCTATGGAAATTTAACTTGGTCGACCCAGCAGCCACTATTTGTTCATATCATCTGAAAACACTTTGGGGTGGAGTTTGCAAGCAACCTTGGAAATGATTTTTTTTTTCAAAAATTACCTGGATTTAAATGGTTATATGCTTGTGATTTCACATTTTGGTTTTTGTCACTCTATTTTATACAAATTTGAAAAGCCAAAAACGTGTCACTGAAAAAACGGGCACAATTGCTTTTAAAATTGCAGTTTTGTTTTTGTTTTAATTGTTCGTGTGTATTTTCCTTCTGCACTTTTAGGAAAAAAATAAATTTTGGCAAGAGCGACAAAAAAGTACACCTAAAAGTTGTTTGGTTTAGGGCCTATTGCATTGCCTTTTCCCAAACAAAACAGAACATATTTCCCATTTAATTAGGGTTTTTGGGTTCTTTTCTTCGTATACTTTTTTTTTACTGAGCGTTTGTTTGTGTGAGGTGCGTATCAGTTTTGTTAAGTTGTTTTAGTTACTTTTTTTCAAAAAAGACTGATTTGCGGGGGGTCGTTGGCAGAGGGTTTGAACACTCACAAAAAAAGACATTGATATACACTGTTGGCAATAAAATAATTCGTTACGTACGAAGTGCAGTGGCGGCGCTGCTTTTTTCACACAGTCAACTGATATTCGAAAAAAGCATTTATGGAATACGACGTGCACACCCCAGTTGATTGAGCAATTTAGTTGATTTCTGTCAGTTTCGCTTGCCACAATTTCAGGCAAATCTCGTTTTCACGAGTTGAGCGTTGAAAATTCAGACATGGTCTGACTGACGTGGATGAGACCGACGGTGTGAGTGTTAGTGTTCCAGTAGGAGATGTCAGTTAGAAACCGTACAGATGCTAAAAACGGCAAGGATGGCTTCCCTAAAAGCCTCAAAATTTGACTAATTAAAATATTGCATTAATTTAAAATATCAAAATTTGTCGTATGCCATAACACAACCTCCGGGTCACCAACATAAGGCCGGGCAAAACATAAATTTATCTTGTTGACGTCTTTTAAAATGTAGTTCAGGCATTGTTATTTGTTTGAAATGCCGCTCAGCTACTGAATATGCATAGCTAAAGCGTAAAGTACGCGGTCGCTTTCATCGATCACTGTCTCAATATCGGCGGAGGATAGACACATAAAAAACCAATAGAAATTTCGCGTGTTTTTTTTTCAAACAAAACGCCCACTGATGATAAGATGGTCTTTGTTTATTCTGTACTGGTGTAAACAACATCCATATGTTTATGGATGTATTTTGATACGCCATGCGGTATGTCTTATTTGCAGGAGATAGTATGACAAAACTGATACACAAGTAGTTATATGGAACGTACACCCTTTATCCCTGATATCAAATTTAAACAAGCGGTTCTCAAACCACAGTGTCGCTGGTTGCACGCTCAATTGCTTTATGATGAAGTTGGCAAATGATGAGTAGAAAGGAATGACAAAATGCCAAGAATATTGCATGAGCAGCCAAAAGCTACACATGCTATGTGGCACCTCACTCTATCACCCTACCAAGTTTGAAGTAAATCAGGGCAACAGCGGTAACCAGCAGAGGATTTTGAAAAGTTAACCGAATGTCTGAAAAATATGCAAATAAGCTAATTAAAATTCATGATATACAAAAATGCAGCATATGCACCTCACTCTATCATCCTATCAAGTTGAAGTAAAGCGGGTCTAGCGTTAGCCTGCAGGCATTTTAAAAAAGGTTAACCAAGTCATACGGACGGACATACGGACACACAGAATTTGGATTAGTACAGTGTATGTGCCTCCATGAACATTCGTTCAGGCGACACATTTGTGCTTGTTAGAGCATGTGTTTGCCCATATATTAAAGGTGCAACAATAGATTTTGGGCCACCCATATATTGTGTCATATATAGTGATTTCATATAGATAAGACCCCAATAGATTTCTTACTTTGTCTTTGGTTACAGAAATGCCTTGAAAGTGAAAAAAATGCAATTTTTATTTCCTTAATTTCAATATAAAACATAGGCTGAATTTTGTATTTGCTAATATACGAAATTAGAAAATGCACAATTTTTGTAACAAAAAAATATTTTTCAGCTTAATCCTTTCACATGGGGACATTTCTGATAGAAAGCTTCACATTAGTGAAAAAAATAGATTTTTCATATTTTTTAGGGACACCTGTTATGTGAAATCTCTCGTTGCACCTTTAATCTACATGTATTTACATTTTGTTCTTGAATGTCAAAGGTGTACCTAGTCTCATTGACTTACTGTTTCAGTGATTTTATCTCCCTTCACTTTCCCTCCCACAGTAAATTGCACTTTGGGTGACGGTCTGAAAAAGATCATTGTAACAAAATTAGGCAGTGTCACCAATGAGTTTTCTCAATTTGACCTCTCAAATTTCTTCTTGCAAGATCTTCCAAAGTTGGTCAAAAAGTAACTTTTGTACATGCAAATTTCCATTACAGGCCACATGTCTGATGTTTTGCATTAAAAAAAACAGGCTTGCATGAAGAGAGTCAAAAGAGCATGGTCTTCTTCTTATCATGTCCAAACACAGTGATTCTCAAATATGATCCAGCCAGAGATGGGTACAACATCTGGCTGCTTCACTGAATTCTGCAAGGTCCTTGTTTGTGCATTGTTGCTCCAGCAGTGGGCAGACCAAGAGATGTTCCATAGTCTGTAGTGCTGTTCCACAACCATAGCTAGTGTCTTGATCTGCTTCCAGGTAGCCCCTCTTCTGCAAGGAAACTTTAGATCGGCCAGTTCTGGTTCTCAATCTGTTGAGGCATCGCCATTCAGCCCATGAGGAGTCAGCTCCAGGTGGAAGATGCTCACCAGGTTCAATACCAATAGATGTTTCTTGGTTGATAGCAAGTCTTTCTTTCTAGAATGTGACTCTCTCATACTCCTTAGAGACTGATTCAAGAGGTTGGACTTGTTTCTTAAGAAAACTCCTCTTGGATTCATATTTAGCGTTGGTTGATGACATCCTTGGTGGGGTTGCCCCTTTCGGTACATTTGATTTTCAGAACAGTGATCGAAATTCCCAGGTGGTGGTGTGAATCCATTCACGACACTGACTGATAATCAATAATTTCACAAATGATGTCACTGGTAGTGCATTCTTTTTTCTGTTCCTGTTTGTTGCAATGGAATATCCCACTAAGATTTGGAGTAGGGTTATCTTGCCATTTCCTGGGACCTAATCCCTATGAGTCACAGAATGCCCTCTAAATAGCCCTAGCAGCCTTTTTGGTTTCTAGCTTATCTCCAGAGAGGAAGGGAAGGGGTAAAGGGATACAAGCTAAAGAAACTTGGACATCCGTGGCAGGATTCGAACCCAGGGCCTCCAGCGCACCATTCCCATGAACAGGGATGGCAAGCCATGAGGGAGTCGCTGGCCCGGTCAGCGATTTCATGCACATATGAGTGTTGGTGCGATGACGTCATTGCATCTTTTTGGACTTAGTGCACTTTCTAGCCTCAGCTCATTTGAGTTTTAATGGGTTTTGGTGATATTAGGGTTAGGGTACCTCTTACCTGGAAAAAAGGAATGGTCCCCTAAAGCTTGATATCCTGATCACCTAACAAAACACCAGTCCTCCACCAGATACCATATTTTAATCATCAGCTAGAGAAAACAAAGAATTATTCGATCACTAGTAACTCAACCTTAGTTTATGTCTCACCTGACATGAGATGACTGACCTTAGAATGTAACCTTTGACCTCATGAACATATGAATTTCCATAAAGTAACACAAGCATACTGCCGCATGAATGCCTGGTAATGACTAGTTAGAGTTTCCAAAAACCACTTGTTCAGGCAACACAATAGTAACATTGTAGATTTTCAAGAACAAAAAAACACAAAGGAAATTTTAATACTTACAAAGCTACAATGGCCATTTTGTTTTCACCAGCTCTCCACAATACATGACATATAGCTTTAGCTAGGCATTGTGTTCGTTGTCTTGGCAACGGTTGTAAACTAGCCACAGAGGGCACTCTGCTCTCCATGAATAATAACTGCTGTAACATACAGGCTTGTATTGAGGCTAGTACTCCACACGGACCACCCTGAATGAAAGATAACATTTGGTCATTGCATATACTGGGTTGGGGCTATGGCCATTTACCATTGGGACATCTAGCACACAATTGCCTACACTTCACAGCACATCATTTGCCTAGCGACAAGATCAATCATATACCCATAGTACAACAGTTTACCTTTGTTGCACAATTCCAAATTCCAGCTTTGGGTAGGATCACAAAATTGTTAGCCCCTTGCATGACCCATTCCTCATTGAAACCACCTGATGTGCTCCAACAAAATAAAAGTGTCTTCAGTTCCTGTAGGGAAAAATCAGACTTCAGGTAGCATAAATCATCAAAATGGTCAAAAACGCATGTCAAAGTTCAGATGGTTCTTACGATAGCTCAATGATAAAACATTTATCAAGGTTTTGATAATTTTTATTTTAAAAAATACATCGGTACTCGGACCGCTTGTTTCGCCTTCCGTCGCGGTTTTGAATGATAGGCCTAACATTAATTTTGACCTTAATATGGGACATGGGACCAAAACAAATGAGGGGTTGCAAGTAAACTCCATAAACAAGTTGCGTTCCCATTGCACTTCAAGTCTTCAAATGAGGTCAATTTACAATTTTCAGCCTATTTTACAACGGAACTCTCACATGAACTTTGACCAGAGTTTGTTCAGAATGACTCGATAAAATAATAAAATAAATAAGAATTAAAAATAAAGAAAAACAAATGTTCTGCATTTTCGCTCACATCCTTTGACTAAAACTGTCCCAACTACGGAACCGAATATATCCGATTTGAGTCAAACTGAAGCAAATAAAAGCTTATCTTTCAAGCTTAAAACTTTAAATTATAACACATTTGACAAATATCACCCTACATAAACCCAAAAAAAACCTTTTTACTTTTTATATTATTTTTATCATTCAAGACGACTTTCACATAAATGCGAATCTTCTAGTACATGTGGAACCGTATTTTTGTGAAATGTCATATACAATCTTGCAACCACGGTTTTTTCCAAATCAAAATTGTATGATTATTTCAAAAAATCATGGTGTCATTTTTTAAAAATGTGTTCTTGGATGTATTCTCGGGGGCAAGGTGTTTTATACGTGTCAAAAATAAAAAGGAGGAAAAGTGTTGTAAAGTATACCATCATGTTCAGTCCTTTCAGGATTACAGAAAGGTATAGTTATTTTTGCCCTAATCTGAGGGTTATAGTACCTAAGTTACAAGGCAAAACATGTGCAGGTCACACAGGGGGTAAAATATAGATTCATCAGTTCTTATTGTTTGTCTTACTGTACAGAAGCCGAAAATATACAGGTTGCATTTAATTGACGTATGACTGATATTAAGAGGTGCAAATATGGGCAGTGAGCCCACAGGGTCTATTGAGGCTCTTCATTCTGTAAAAGTCTCACTTGAAAGGTGAAACCAGATCTTTATACATTTTCTTATTTAGTATGACCCAATGAACGATTTGTAAAAGAACCAGTTTCAACAAAATCAGACCATTTATACATAATACCTTGGTGAACTGTCTTGAGCCTATTGTACTAAACATAGGTCGTAGCTTAGTGGGATTGGGTTAGCAATAATGAAGAGTGTTTTTTTGTTTAGGGTTTTAAATGTACAGTTAATATTTATATAATTTGGAGGCTTGGAGGTGTGATAGCAGACATATTGCCCAGCCTAGATCAAATATCAGGCAAGACAAGAAGCCCGATAATTTCTTGGCGAGGGTGATATTTCCTGTTATCAACCGAAAAAGCTAATCAATATCATTAGTATTAATGCAGAAGAATTGACTTGAACAAAAATACACTCACAAAAAAGGAAGTCCCCCTCTGATACTTTTTGGCGTAACTCGAAAAGTATTTACCAACTTATTTTATTATTCAAAAACTGATGATGGCCAAATGCCTTACGCCAAAATGACAATTTACTTATTGCCCCGATAGACTCGTTTTTACCATGAAATCGTCCAATTTTGAAATGGCAGGCAGAAAAAAAAGGTGCACGATTTTTTCCTGAACGTAGAATTTGATTTCAAGTGTGTACGGTTAAACATTTCATTCTATTTCTTGAGCAGGTGAATACTACTGTTGCTCTGTCCGTGTGTTGTTACGTAATCACATTGAAAAGAAAGGGGCTGTCGCGTAGAGTCCGCTTCGCACGAGACACAGGGATGGAACAGGCGTAATTGGGCTAATGTAACTCTTTAGCGATGAATTCCTATTCTCTTGAAAAGGATAGATGGAAGAGGAGGGTATGGCGAGAGAAGGGGAGCATCTGAACGCGACTGCATTCAGGAAGTAGAGCCCTACCAGCTCGTAAGTTGTGGATGAATGTGGGGTGGAGTCAGTACCGATGAAAACAGACCTGTCTCTATTCCAGGTCGTTTTGACTGCCCGTCGATAGGTTGATGAGGTTGTTGCAACCACATGTGGTGCCATATGCCGCAGCAATTGGTGATGATTCAGCCTTATTAATGAATATAACGCAACACCTCCCCGTGCTCATGTAACCAACCGGTATCTGGAAGACAACGGGATTGAGCGCATGGAATGGCCAGCAAGATCCCCTGATTGCAATCCAATTGATTGGACATCAAGACATCAAGAATGAAGCCGACAGGAAAATTAAAGACAACACATCTTTGCAGGATTTGCAGCACATATTGCAACGGGCTTGCGCCAACTTAGATCAGCATCGTATACGCACTTTGCTCAACAGTATGCGTGAAAGGTGTCTTGAAGTCATTGAGAAGGATGGTGGACCTACCCATTATTGAACATTGAACAGCTTGCTTCCTTGCTGAGTTGATAAGCTTTTGAAATGGAGCAATAAATGTTTGTTTTATGACCAGAAAGCAATGAGTACCTTTTCACTTTTATGTGTGAAATTGAATTGCACACAAAAGTGCAACTTTTTTTCTTACATGAAATTTCATAAAATAGACGATTTTATGGTAAAAACGATGTCTATCAGGCAAAAGTAAATTGTCATTTTGTGCGTAAGAAATTTGCGCATCCATCAGTTTTTGAATAATAAAAATAAGTTAAATACTTTTCGAGTTACGTCAAAAAGTGTCAGAGGGGGACTTTCTTTTTTTGCTGAGTGTAGTTTTAAAATGTCTTCAAAACTAACAAATCAGTATTTGCGTGATTAGTTGCATGACCAAATGCCCAATATTTTTGCGTATTGTGCAGTGTTAGACGGTACGCGCTAGTCGCACAACGGTACTGCACCACACAGAAGCTTGTGATGCAGATTGAAGGTGCATTTCATGATCCACAAGCTCAATTTTGAAGTGGGACCGGGGTGTGAGGGTGACAATTTCTTAGCAGGACAACAGCTGTAAATTTTTCCAAAAAACAAACATGTATAAAAAAAATTTAAAAACTCACCATTGCTTGTTTCATTGTAATTGGCCTAGCATCAACAGCTTTTGTTGGTTTGGTGACTGCTGGTCCGAGATGCAAATCACCTAGATCTTCATCCATATCATCGATATCGCCTATCTCAATATCGCCAAAGGTAGTTATGGTTTTGGGTTCCCTCTTACTCCTTGATGATTTCCTGTTGAATAAGTAAAAGTCGCACAAATTATTATTTTTGTTTGACGTAGAATCTTCACTTTCATTGAAATTAAGCTTTATGACCATTTACTGCGTGTTATATATGCCATGGCTAGTATCATGGAAGCTCCATGGATCTTTTAATTTTTCACCAATCCTGTATATTTGGTGAAAATATAGATGATCGGATACCCGGTGATCGTAAACTTAGCTGTGAAACTCAGAGTAATGGTTGCCTTTCCAGAGGTCTACATTTTGAAATTTATTTCACACTCTCCTGTAATGGGATTGGGCACTCTTAATTAAAAAAACACTGACAAACACGGGATTGCTGATAAATGCTTAAAATGACCTAAATAAAAACAAAAAAATAGGGAGGTAGTTAGGCATTTTAATCTTTGGCCCCTTAACAGTGGGTCATACACAGCAGGATTCTTACAGTGTAACCCAGAGCTTAGGCTACTCCATTGTACTCTTAGTGCTACTCCTGGATACCCCATTGATGCGCCATTGATGCAGTACCTAAAACTAGGTACTTGCGAAGTACACAAGCCGTGCTCAACAGCCATTTTCTTAGCAGTACCCATCCTAGAGTGTACTCTACAGTTGCCTGCTAGGTGACTGACAGGTACCCATGTAGGCCACCAGTAGTGGAGTACCTCTCCAGCTTCTCGGAGTGCCTTCACATGTAATCCCCCACCGGCTGCCTCGTAGGCAGCACTTTGGCCCCTAAAGAGGTGCACCAAACATTCCATTGTTGTTTACTCCTTTCTGATCATTTTCAAGCTTAGTAGCATCTATATCTGATTCAGCATTACCAAAACCCCTAATATATAGAACACAGATGACCAAAATGTTAAATAATGGATAAAATTACTAAAATAATCACACAGAGCTCAAAGCTCATTTGCATGGGAGTACCCATGCAGGTACTCCTGCATGGGGTGACTATTGTCTGTTCAATTAACTTAGATGTCTGGTTTTTATTAATTATTTCAAAAAATACGTTCGAAATAAATCACGAAAAGAAAGTTGTTTCGTATCCTTGGACCTAAGACGTTTTTTACATGACGTAGGGAAAAGGACATTTTAAACCTTCAAATCTACTGAAATCTGGGTATTTTACCCTCGTTTTCAAAATGAGCGAATAAAAGTTTGGTACCATTAGTAATTACGTTTTGTGGAAAGTTCCATTGACTCCTCTTTGTATGTAGTAAAGGTTGGCTTCGGCGGATATTATTCACGATCAACATTGTCCGCTACTGGTATGACATAAATAATACCACTTTGCTCACAGGAATCAAATCCGAACCTTTGTGTTGCAGTACAAAAGAGATGATATCTAAGGTGTCACACGGCATTCACTTGAATGGACACCTTACAGGAGATAATGATTTCTTTTGTCCCGTAGCCAATTGATACAACAGACAGGGCCTCTATAAGAATATCGGTATTTCAACGCTGCATTTATATCCCAGGCATAATGTCATGCCAAACACCTGAATCAAAGTAAAGGTCCAAGAACAATAATATTGTTCGTATAACATCTTTTGAAAGCGCCGGTAATTCAGGAATGGGTCTGTCATCAAAGTTTTCAGAGTCAAAATTCAATTCACCTGACCCAGTTTGTTGTCCGTTTGTCATGAAAATCAGTGTAAATTGACGAAAAATCCAAAAAGAAACAATGTTTTCAGTTGAACCCAATAATCTTGTTGGGTCAATGATGAATTACAACTTTTCTTTCGTGATTTTTTTCGAAACCGTATATTGTTTTTGAAATAATTATAAAAACCGGACATCTAAGTTAATTTGAACAGACATAGTGGTTTAGGTACTGCATGTGTACCACGGTGGATGATTACCCCACCTTTATGGCGCCAAATGTGGGTACCCATTGCGGTTGGGTACTCTGCGGGTACTTAACCCTCGTCTACCAAAGGGGGGGTGGGTGGTTACCACCCCACTTCAGGTTTTTCCCAGCTTGTAAAACCCCCTTTTTTGGTTCCAAATTATAATGTAATTGTCAATTGACCTTTTCCCGCTCCTTTGCATCCAAAAACAAACATCCCCGGGTATAGGTAATATACGGGGTGATCAAAAGTGGGATAGGGGGTAAGAACCACCCCCCTTCGGAAGAGAAGTACCACATGCCTACACAACACAGGAACATCACAGCACTTGATTTTGGTACCAAGATGCTAGTGTCCCTCTCTTTGCCATGATACCAAATTGAGTACCAACATGCCTAACATCCTCACAAGGTGGCCGGCATAAAGTTCGCAGTCGCAACTGCCATTTCCAAGAGACACACAGTGAAAATTCAATTTTTTCGCCAAAAAGGTTAGAAAATCGAATTTTACATGCGGTTTTTGACTCTACATTTTGATGGAAATGACTAGTTTATATAATGAAGCAGTTTAGAGCTATAATAAGGTGTTTGAGTCGCTAAATTGCGAAATATCAATCTTCCACCATATAATTCAGTATTTTCGTACTTTCCCAATGGAGAAGAAACTCTCTAAGCTATCCTTTTGTACCAAATTTTTCAGGAATAGGGTGTTCAGTAACTAAAATCACAGGGGGTGGTGGTAACCATCCCCCCTTCGGGAGTTTTGTTACAAAAATGGCTCAGGTAGACGAGGTTTACAGGTATTTCACAGGTACTCCCATGAAGAAGTTGGTAGTGTATGGAAAGATCACCATAGATATTTTTCATCCTTCATCGAGGTCTACAAGACCTACATGAAGAAGAAACATACACAAGAAAACAATAAGTTGAGCAAACACCTAACTTTAAAAAAATATGTACAACACTGAATTGAAAATAAAAACTCCTGTAAGGCCCCAGTGGAAAATCTTCTCGGTATGGGCCTTGAACTATTCGGTACTAATTTTGGCTTTGTAGGATTATGGTATTAAAATAGAGGCCAGGGTCCCAATCCTACTTTAATTAATTCTCAAATTGTGTCTCCCAAAGAAGGGGCATGCAATATGTGGTTCATATGGAGTACGAACCTGCAGCCATAAAATACTACCATAAAATGTTCGTCGGACCAGAGCGCGAAGAATTTTGCACCAGTAAAACCTTAAGGTACTAAATGCCAAGTATCACTTGTTAAAGAGGTACTCTATTTTTTTGTACATGGGCACTATTTTATCAGGATGGGTGATCTGGCCAACTGTGATGCACATTTCAGGACAGAAATTATGCTATGTTCAGCAAACCATAGCAAGATTTGCTGTGTTTAGCAACATAGCAAAATGCTGCCCTCTGTATTAGAAAATGGAATAGCCCTGGTTTTTATTTATGTATTTCTTTGCTGTTTTAGGTTGCTATGTTAAAGAGACATGAGATTTCCAGAAAGAAGTGCCCGCCACCCCCAATTTTTTTCGAAACCACCCCGAGTTTTTTGCATATTTGGAATGCTTGTCCAATGTATTAGATCCCCCACCTGAAGTGAATAAGCCGAATACGACGCCGTCTTGTATGTAAAAGATGATGCTTTAGTACTTTCTGTCGTGCACGACAGAAAGTCAAAGCCCGGTTTGCTATGGGGCATTACGATAGTCTTGCAATTTCAAAACAAGGTTGTTGTTCTCTTTTGTCGTGTGTGTCCAATAACCTTCGGAACGTTCTCTGGAACTTCTTGGTAGGTGGTCTACAATCGATCCCTAGTGCAATTTGAGAGAAATTCGTAACCTAAAAAAACTCCTCCTGTCCCTTTAAGTTTTTTTTTTTTTTTTTTTTTACTTCTTATGTTTTTTTTTTTAAATTAATTTAGAAGTTCAAAGTTTAGAAAATATAGCTCTTTTTTCTTTATTATTTCTTTGCTTTGTTTAGGTGCTATGTTTAGAAAATACGCCCCGATTTAGTATTTCTTGCCGGGTATTTAGCTGCTATGTTTAGAAAATACATCTCTGATTTTAATTTCTTATTTCTTTGCTGTGTTTAGGTGTTATTTAGAAATATAACCTGAATTTCCTTTATGTATTTTCTTGCTGTGTTAGGGGTGCTATGTTTAGAACTATAGCCCTTGATTTTTATAATCTTATGTATTTCTTTACTGTGTTTAGGTGCAACATAGCACCTAACACAGCACAGGAATGTTAAGATATAAAAATAATGGCTATCAAACATAGCACCTAAACCAGTCACAGAATACATAAGATTTTTTTTAAAAATCAGAGGCTATAGTTTCTACATAGCACCTAACCACCGCAAAGAAATAAATAAGAAATAAAATCAACTTTCAATTCTCTAAACATATCAGCTAAACACAGCAAAGAATCTTACGAAAATAAAAATATGGTTGTATTTTCGTACAGAAAATATAGGTCTGATTTGATGTATTTCTTTGTCTGTTTTAGGTGCTATGTTTAGGAAAATATAGCCCTGATCTTATTTCTTATGTATTTCTTTGTCTGTGTTTACTGCTATGTTAGAAAATATAGCTCTGATTTTTATTTCTTCTATTTGTTTGCTTGTTTAGGTGCTATGTTTAAAAATACAGCCCGATTTTTATTTATTTTCTTTGCTGTTTAAGGTGCTAATTTTTATAAAATATAGCCCTGACTTTATGTTTTTTATTTCTTTGCTGTGTTTTCTTTAAGCCCTTTTTTTGGGCCCCACTTAAAAAGGGTGGGGTTAGAAATAACGCCCTATTTTATTTCTTCTTATATATTTCTTTGCTGTGCTTAGCTGCTATGTTAGAAATATAGCTCTGATTTTTTTTATTTCTTATGTATTTGTTTACTTTGTTTATGTGCTATGTTTAGAAAATACATCTCTGATGTCTGTATTTTCTTTCTCTGTTTTTGGGTAGTTTTGCTATGTTTAGAAAATACAGCTCCGATTTTTATTTTTTATGTATTTCTTTGCTGGGGGGGTGGTTTAGGTGCTATGTTTAGAAAATATGGCTCTGATTTTCTTTCTTACGTATTTCTCTGCTGTGTTAGTTGCTATGTGTTATAAAATATAAGTCTGATTTTATTTCTTCTGTATTTCTTTGCTGTGTTTCGGTGCTATGTTTAGAGAATATAGCTCCTGATTTTTATTTCTTATTATTTCTTTGCTGTGTTAGGTTGCTATTTTAGAAAATATACTCTGATTTTCTTTCTTATATGCATTTCTTCTTTGCTATGTTTTCTAAACATAGCAAAACTTTCCTTCCCTAAATCATGCAGTGTATCCGGCACATTTTCATCATGAAAGCAAAAATTATATCATATAAATTACTGTGGTAATCGACACTGCCTTCCCTAATATCTTACCTAGTTTCAGTACTACTCTTGATTTGGATCTGATTTTGGTCTCCCGCTTGTCCATTATGCAATAAATCTGACTGCTCACCTCCTATTGTTGGTTCACGAGACATCATCTGAATCAAACTCATTGCTCTCACTAGTTCTTCCTTGTTTAGATTCCATAGCAGATCCAAGTCTTTCTTTTGTTGATAACCTAGTGTGTTTGATATCACGATCGTCATTAAGCATAACATCAAAACCAAAATCTTTAATTGCTTGGTGATCGATCTTTTATACTTGAAGAGTTCTCCAATACTGAATCAAGTTCGGAATCAATGGTGGTTTTCAAATTGAGTGGCTCACCGAGAACTTTTCTTGTGTCTCCTCCTTGATGATCTGGGTTAGATCCGGTATAGATAAAATCAAATTTACAATAACAAGAAACACTATCACACAATATGCAGTGTATAACAAAATACAGCATTCCTATGAACACATGCGACCTCTGCTGGTTCATCCTTCAGTAGACTGCACGGGAATTAGCCCTAGCATGAAATCTTCTATAAGAGGATCCAAGGATTACAAGGATTGTAAAGCTTTATTCCTAAAAGAGTCTTTACCTAGCTAGCACTCATGAATATCTTACACCAAGGACACACCCATCTGCTGCCATGGTGGAATGGGGACAAAGATCAAATGAGGTCATCAAGGTCAATGGATGTCACCAAGGTCACATGAGGTCACAACACGTGGGCCACTACCACTGATCACTGTATCTAAGAGTCATGAAAATTGTTTGAATGTTACAATTTAATACAGCCTGCCTCAAAAAAGTTGTGCAAGTGAAAGCACCCTCTTTGGCAATTAGACAATACTGTTGTGACATGATGCTTACATCACATCAAGGGTGAAATCTTAGCTTTCAATGCTGTTTGTTTTGTTTTAATCTCAAGATATTTTGTTAACAACGAAAGGTAAAATCACAAGTGTGCCACTTTTTCAGAAAATGGAATATATAGTAGAATTATATCCAATACCTGTACAGTACATTTAATAAAGAACTTCATTTGTAGGATAGATCATGATTATGCCAACATTCTAAACAATCTTGAAAATGTAGCAATTTCATTGGTTGATGCCCGGGTTAATTCGATAATTGACACCCAGGTAGTACGCCTGCGTATTGAAGTTATTTTTTAGGTTGAAGCGCTCGCGCCATACCGCTTTTTGCTACGTTCGCGCGCGCCTGCCTAAGTTGCGTTTCGTTGCGTATGATCGTTGCGTTCAACGGTTGTTCGTTGTTGTCACTGGGTGGTGGCAGTTTGTCCTTTCTTGTTGTATTTAAGCCGTAAAGCATCGCGAAATTGGGTTAAAGATGACCTTAATGATAAGCTGTTAAGAATGAGAATAAGGTAATGATTTTGGTAACCGGTACTCTCTATACGAAGAATTGAAAACCCGGCGACAACATTATTTTTTGCGTGGACGAACTCGGACTCCAGCCTCCGGCCTCGTTCTTCCACTTAAAATAATGGTATCGCTTGGGTTCAATTTGTCGTAAAGATGAGTACCTGTTCCCAAAATCATACCTTTATTCTCTAAATTGCTCATTATGTAATTGTATTGATCTTGAAGGTGTTATAAATAGTGATAAGCTGCTTATTCATATCAGCAAGTCACTTTTCTTCAATTAGCAAGTTTCAATAGGGTTTCAGATTACAAAAAAAGGGGAAAAAAAAAACAGAGGTTAATATTGGATAAACTTCATCTTCTCTAGTGAAGTGGAGCAATTTTGATTTTACCTTTTTTGGCAAGGCCAATCAAGGCATTAACAGCCGTAGCTAATTAGTAACTCTGATGGATTGTGCCAAGAGGATATACATTTCTCCAAATTGCACTTTGAATCGGTTGTAACCACCTACCAAGAACGTTTCAAAGGTTTATGGGACAAGCAAGTACGAAAGAACCGCAAACCTTTTTTTGAACTTGCCAGCTATCGTAGTCATCCCTATAGGAAACCCTGCTTTGAATTTCCGTCGTGCACAACAAAATTACTACATCATCATCTATTACATAAAGACGGCATATCGGCTTATTACTTCAGGTGTGATCTAATACAATTGGTAAGCACTCCAAATCATCGGGTGTATTACATATTGACGGATTTTAAAGCAAAATACAAATTTTGTTTTTAAGAGAAAATCACATTTGAAAAATCGCGAACTTCTAGAGTCAGTTACATCCCCTATAGAGTCACATGATCAAATCAGAGTTTAGAACAAAATGACCAATTGACATTTATTTTAGCTAATATTCATGAATTCGTTACTTGATACAATGGGATGTATGCATGGGAAAGTACTCTTCGTATCCATCCACCAACAATTTACGGCAATTGGCATTAGGTTCATGACATAGACGTCCAGATATTTAATTTTCCCTATAAGAAAAGCGTTATTCACCATCCGTCATTACGGAATACAACAATCTGGTTTTCCTAACACAGTCCACTAAGGTGCGTCATCGCTAATCTTCTCAATTTGGTTTATTACATAATAGATTTGAGTGGATTGCGGTGATTCACGGTTTGTAACTGTAAAGTTAATAATAATTTCTAGTAATAGCAATATTTAAAAATTAACATATTTTGCTTGTGTCGTTATAAATTTAAGATGAGAAGATTGACTACCAAAGGTATTTAAAAGCCCTGGTGGGAAATCAAGAATACACGTCTATGACAGAGGGTTAACATCCGTCACTATGTATACACCAAAGTTCTGTTATGCACCATACGTCAAAATTGCCAAATTTCTATGTAAGATTATTAATTAATTGGCAACCTTTGACACGTGGGAGATGTTTGTGCCGGACTTTGATATTTATACCATTTCCCTTAATTTCGTAAATATGATAACAATTCACATCCGTCACTATGCAATACACCTGACTACATATGCAAAAACCTGGGTTCGAACAAAAATGAGGGCACTTCTCTCTGGCATATTCCTCATGTCTCTTTAAAGCAGCTGCTCTGAGATGCAATGATTGTGAGCTGCAAACAAGTACTTGGAACTGAGCCTGTCAAGTATCCTTGGTAAGGCGCATTTTTCAACTGGTGGCCAAGAATATCATTAGGACTCAAACTTTCGGCCACACACTCTAACATTCTGATTTTGGGGCGATTTCGAGAATGCACTGATCGTCCTATCTAGAGCAGGCTAGTGGATAAACTACCTGTGACCGTTTTGTGGGAAATTTGAAAGTACGGTACCCGAAACAGACAATAGGGTGTTGGCATTTCAATTGAACATCGCTCACAAAGGGGCAATCTACACGGCAGCCCAGATCCCTCGATCCAGGTCTCGTATCCAGTTTGCGTCTGAACGGGCAACGGCCAAACTTGATCCAGATCTGCAACGCGTATATTGTGTGTACACGCTTGGTTAGTGTCGCTGCACTTTAATCGCATACTTTTATGTTACGTGTAAAGTAATCCTCGATCACCAAGGTTACGCGTAAGTTACGCGTAGCATTCGTACACTTTACGCTTCGAAAGGTCGCCGTACTTTCGCACTCAGTGCGCCGTGTAGAGTTCTTAAACGGTCTCGCGTGATCTGGATCTCGGGGAAACGGATCCGATCTGGATCTGCACTGCTGTGTAGATTGCCCCAAAGAGAATGCGTAATTGTTGGACATGCAGGGTTGACATAATTATGCGAAAACACACAAGCAATTTGATAAATCTAACATTTTTGGGCTATTACCTTTAAAGGGCACGTGTGGTCCAGTGGATTGAGCGCTCGTCCCGCAATCCAAAGGTCGTGGGTTCGAGTCCCACTGCGGCCAACCGTGTTTTGGGGGGGCCCTGAGTAAGGCACTTACCCTAATTACTCCTCTCCACCCAGGTGTATGAATGGGTACCAGCATTATTCAATGCTGGGAAAGTAACAGACTCGCTGTGCGGGAGGAGTGGTGAACCCCACTACACAGCAAACATAATACGGAGGATTCCTGGCCCAACCTCATGAAAGAGAGTGTGCATTCCCCGCGCACGAGCTTGCTCGGCACGAGACTTTACTTTTACTTTACCTTTAAAGGCTGACTCAGAGATTTGAAATATGATTTTTGTTGTGTAATAATTGAAAATAGCAGTCACCCAAATTGTTCAATTCCGAAGTTTGAGACTAATCGGATTTTTGGTTTTCATTCAGTAAACATTTATGTATGGATGAGAGTGCCATAGAATACTGTGTAAAACAAAAATTCCGGATTCAGAATTTTATAACAAAAGTTGTGATTTTCTATATGAAGGACTTCGATTTGAGCTTAGCTATTTCACACAGTGATTAGTATATGGACAAGCAATATGTTTATGCAATAAACCCAAATTGTTTGAAAATTGAGGGCGCCCTCCTCGGGAAATCTGAGTCAGCCTTTAATGACCTCTAGATGACCTTTGACCACACTCATGAGAGGGTAACTGTGGGAACTACCCAAGGACGGTTACATGCAAGTGGTATAAAAATGTATGCATGTATGTTAAAACAGTGGACAATTATGTTTAGGGTTAACATTTGGGTAGCAGAGAGACGGTAATTTCTACTGGTGCAAGCATTTGGATA
This sequence comes from Ophioderma brevispina, assembly GCA_023653785.1. Classification (NCBI taxonomy): domain Eukaryota; kingdom Metazoa; phylum Echinodermata; class Ophiuroidea; order Amphilepidida; family Ophiodermatidae; genus Ophioderma; species Ophioderma brevispina. The sequence continues at coordinate 1,090 of JAMKCH010000250.1, read as the reverse complement.
AACAGCTGACTTAGTGACCCAATTGCTAGGTTGAAGATCACTCACAACTCAATATCGCAATGCATTGTGGATTGACCTCTTTCATAATAGCATGATATTGTGATCTTGATATGGCCATGTTTTGATCTTTATGTATTTAAAGGCACTATCAGTGATTTGCTAAATCAGAAAATCAAAAAAATCATCAAAAATCTGATTTTTGCATATCTGTAACAAGCAAAAGTATCCTAATATCCCTGCAAATAATAAGATCAGAAACAACCTAATAAGGACAAAATCGGATATTTTAGTCATTACTTTCCGTACGGACACTTACTACAACACGTAATTGAATGGAGATTCCTATTTTTGAATACTGTTATTGTCTTCCTCTTCTGTCAATTTTTAAGTTGGAAAAGGTAATGTTTAAGAATTCTACAGACTTATCCTTCACTTTTAAGATATTTCTGCAAATTTCAAATATTTTGACTCTTTCAGGTAGATCACTGATAGCATCTTTAATAATTCAGCTGCATCTCAAATCGAGTTAGGCTAGTTAGAAGCCAGAGATGCTTTGTTGCTAAAGCGACGAGCATTTGCAGTTGTTTCGCTGCTATGTTGTTGATCAACTTGTAACCATGGCATTTGTGGATTTTGATCTCGGTATGAACTTTCACGCTCCATATCCCAAATTGCTGGGTATAGTTTAGAAATACATTCCATCACAAGCAAAACGTTTAATGCCAAAAGTTAATTAAAATGCTCCACCTATGTACTTACATCAAGACTACTAGTGATTGGTCCAGCCATACTCCTATTCTTAGCAGCACTACTTGGCCTTTCTCCAGTCTTCCTAGCTGATCCATGAATTGTCTCTTTCTTACTCTCACTCTTAACAGTAATTCCTTTGTAAGTAGTTGGTACCTCTCTATCCCTGTCCATCAATGGTGAGTCTACACGTCGGATGTCTGGCTTTTCTTGCATTGTGATCACAGCAGTTTTGGGTCTTGTAACACACAAATCTGCCTGCGGCATACCTGCGTCTAATTCTAATATAACACAAAAGTAGGATTTTGTCAATTTGTTGTTGGTGTCATTTTTACCATTTTAA
>JAMKCH010000249.1:0-170529 GCA_023653785.1 Ophioderma brevispina | reverse complement strand
GCGAGGATCCCTAATTGGGTCTCCTTGCTTATTCCCTACACCCGATTTTTCAAAAAAAGATAGCACTGAATTTTTGAAATAAAAGTTAAGTGGGAACGATACTAGATTCTGACCATTTTCAATGTGTTTGAGAATTGAAATAGAAATACAATTCAAGTCTCCCATAATTACTTCAAAATTGTAAAAGCAGTTTTTGACACTACACCTACGTAATTAAGGGGATGGCCCGCTTTCATTATATAATTTGTTTCTTGGTTGGACACCTTGAACACCAAATACCAACTGTAAGAGTCACCCCGAGACGACTAAAAACAAATTTTGGAAGCACCATATAATACTATTTGGTCGACCCAAATTGGGGCACGTTTTTGCTCATATCCAAATCAAACATCTTTTCAGCGCCATCATATTTCACAGGTAATAAGAAAGATACAAACAACTGTATAAAAATGTTCAATTTAAATAAAGTCGATTTGACTGGCAGCTGTGGGACTCACACATTTTAAACCACGTTTTTTTTCAAAGTCATTTTGTCATCGTTTCGAGTCCCTTTTGTACAGCTAGGGGGTTTCACGTTTTGAGGCCCGGCTAACAGTCAAAACGCCGTTATGTTAAGATCAAGTTTTAACAGTGTAGTAGCTTTCTTCCGCACCAAAAGTTTGACCACTTGCTGGGGACAAGGCTAGTGATCGACCATGGCCCTTTAAAGAGACATTGCACATTTGACAAATAGTGCGACCTCAAGATTTTTCAAATTGATATTTTTGCATGGTTGTTAAAACTTTTCTTACATCAGCCCTCACCTGAAAAGATTAAGATCAAACCAGTGCCATATGGCTAAACAGAACGATTTATCATAAAATAACTCCGACGACATATTATATTCAGCCAGGCGACGGAAATTGCATTTAACACAAAAAACACACACCCGGAGTTGATTCCCAGGCATGCACCTTGTTTGAACCCGTCTGCAACCTTTGGGTTTAATATCAATGAGGACGAGTCTATGATAATATTATTCATGATAAGGCGACGAAAAAAGAAACCCTGTTTTTACGGGCGAACGGACCTTTCGATAGGGTCGGTCGGTCGGCAATTTTTTTTTTTTTTAAATGTTGTGTTGCGTTGTCTGGAAGACAAACAAAAAATCGGCCAAAATAGCCCAAAGTCTGAAAAATAAAGAAAAAAATGAATTTTTTTACAAACAAATTTGCTAAAAAATAATAGCCAAATGGATAAATTTGGGCTAAAACAGGCTATTGTTACATGATTTTTTGAAAACCTAAAAAAAAAAAATTCTGGCAAAACTGAAAATCGGGTCGTTCGGGCCCTTAAAACAAGGTTTTTTATTTTCGTTGCCTAATAGACAATTTTGTTACTTAAAAGTTACGGCAAACTTAAAAAACGGCAAACTTAAAGTTAGCCTACAAAATTACCTGGATTTCTTTATAGCCTTATTTGTATTGGGTATGTTATTATGTATGTTAACACTCTACCGATATTCTTCCAATGCCTAAGAACTATCACTTGTGATCAAATTGAAGAAATTTCATATTTTGTGAAATGTGGCCAGTGCCGCTTTAATCGCCCAAAATCATGCATTTCCATTGGTGGTCAAAACAGTAATGCAGAAGATTTGTTTCATTCTTTCCGCGCTAGTCTATATCGCAGTTTGATGTGAGGACACCAAACTGTCAGATTTTTTTCTAGTCAAAATAAGATCAAGAGATACAGATTAATGGGTTACACCTGTGACCATTCCATAGGTCGGCAGATTCAATGAAGATCTAAAAATTGACAGCTTCCCAATCATCTGGCACATCAACATGAACATTTAGGTCACCATTTATGATGATGGGTCCAGTGAATGTGAACAGACTTAAATAAGCTGGAAAATTCAGACACAGAATTACTGTCAGTTTATCATCTTTGATTTCTTGTGGTCTGGTAGTGGGTAAGGGCGAGTTGGTGTATGGTTTTTTTTCGAAAAAGTCGCTCCATTCCACCAATGGGCCCGGGTTCCACCGGTCGAGCCAGTTCCGTATGTGAATTTGGGTTACCGATCATACTCGCCTAGCAGGTTTTTCTCCAGATCTTCGGTTTCTCCTGCAGCTAAAATCGGACTTCTTCCATAAATCTCTCCCCGCTGTTCTGGAGGCCGCCCATTAATTTAATGTACATAGTATATTGGGTTCTGCCTGGCTAATACCTATGTATAAATTAATCTTTACAGAGGGACCCTGCATTGGTGGAAAGTTTTTGTGGTATCAATCCATTCAAATGACCTAGGTTTACTGGATGTCTCGGCTTAGCTCTGGAAGCCCCTTCTTAAGGATAAAACACAAACGCCACCAGTACGATCAATTCGAAGGATATTAAAGGTAGGAGGAATTATTAAAATTGGTTAATTGCGCGAAAAGCCCTATATTATTACCAGTAAGGCAGGTTCTGTTAGAGTAAGAATGTATATTTTCTGGATACAACAAGATTAATAATGGAAACTGTTTTCTGCCGTATAGCTTGAGCATTCCATAGTTGAAAAACTGAATGGTCTCGTGGGAACGTTGACACAAAATCAAACTTTCTCTAGTTACGCAGATTCCGCAGCAGTTCTAAGTGGGCAGCAGAAGGGACGTTCTTTGGGAAGACGTCAGGAATGGTACTGTGTGGCTTATTCAACCACCGCGAGTCCCCGAAGAGTGGACTTTGGGCATTTTGAATGCCAAGAGCCTTTAATTTTTGGCAGACCTTAAAAAAGAGATCATTATTATTATTATTCAAGGCGCCAAAGTATCTTCTCCTGTGTAAGTAGTAGTAAATGCTTTGGTTTACAATTGGTTACGTGGTGAGACTAATTTCAGCGGCACAGGGTTAGGTTTTATACCACCTGCAATGAGCAATCTTGAGTGAAATGTAGCAGTACTGAAATCCTAGGTGTCCAACAAGTCGTGTAAACCGCAGGGATTTAGGCAGTTTTACTGTAGTACTTCTGCTTTCATGGCGGTGTATGTCCATGATCATAAGTGCAGAGACCTAGGCCAAAGTGCCAAGAAGGATGGCTGTAGGGTATCATTGTAAGAAATCCACTTAATGATCCACTTCGCCATAGTGGTGCCACATAATAGGATCGTTGCCCCAGCAATCGGTCTAAACAAATCAAACAAGGCAATTCAAACTTTACCTCTCTGTATGACAATGTGTCCTGTGCCCTGTAGTCCACTCAATCTACGGTAGGATCCTGGACAAAATTTTGCCCTACGAAGGTTTTTCTTGCTGCCACTTGTTGTACAAACCCTTCCCCCTCCGGAACAACATATCAAAAAGGTAGAAAAAAGGAAGCATGGCAAGACATGCTAATTTGCATAAAACTATGTGCCATGTTTGCCTATTTTTGGTTATCAGTTTTACAATATTTAAAAGTGAACGACCCGATTTAAGTAAATAAAGTTTCATCTTGATAGAATGGTCTCACCCCCTAAATCCCCATCTGTAGAGTTTTGCGCTGGTATTTCAACCCGTTTTCATATGAGAGATAAAAACATGATATTTCTGGGTAGGGGAAAGAAAGAGTTGATAAAGGGAGGGAGAAAACATTTCGCGCTCTCTGTGTAAAATTAATATCGGTCGACCAAATGGGGTACATTTTCGCTCATAACTTCCAAACCAATATCCTTTAGCCCTAAGATTCACAGGTAAAGAGAACAAATAGTAGCTTTCTTCAAATACCAAAATGTTGACCACTTCCGGTAAAATCTAATGGGGACGATGCTAGGTTAAGCGATTTTTTCAAAAAGGCCACGGCCTTTTAACTCTTTAGTCTTTCTTGCTGTCCACATACAGTTGGTCCAAAAAGGTTTACACTTTTAATTCTCAAATCTCTCAAAAGTGGGTGGAAATATCACATTGTTTGAAGATAATTTATTAAATTATACAATATCTTGTTATAACCTTGTGAAAACGGCGTTCAAAACAAAGCTCAAATAAACAAATGGCGGCCAAATAGCGAAAAATGGTCAGAACCCACTTTGCACACAGGTAAGTCTATTGGAAAAACCATTATGTTTAAACAGAAATCAATACCATTGCGTAAACTGGAGACCTACTCACTTAACAAACTACTGACCACCCTTCGCGTTTGTGTGTATGTGTCCGCTTGAAAATGAGGAGAGAATATCGTACCGTGAAACGGAACTTGAAATGCCTATTTAAAAAAAAAACGCGTGTTTTTTTGTTTTTAATTTGGATTTTTAAATTGAAAGATACCTGCATGTTTTTCTTGCCATGACTGATCGAAACTCTGCTTGTACATTTTCGACGTTTGCAAAGAAGAAATTTTGTAGCCGTTTTATTTTAAAATTATAAGAGAAACTTGAACTAATTGAGATGTCTTAATCTTACCTTGTGTTTATTATTAAATAATTGAGATTGACGAAGTGTGGAGTACCGCAAGTGACTAAAAAGACCAATTTTGGGCACGGAAGATGTCTGAACGTCTTTTCAAACATACACTGTCGTGGTATGTTAAACGACTGAATGGTTCACACCGACGAGAGTAGTGAAATACTTAGAAACAACTGAATGTGATTTGACTGTTTGTCCAATACCCAAATGTTTGATCCGTTGTAGCCTTGTTTTCAAGGCCTCTACCAACTTCATTCATCGGGTTTCACCTTCTGTATAATGTCATATATTTAAAGAAGTGGACCATATCCTCCTCCTAAAAAAAGGCAAGAATTAACTCTATTAAACCCTAATTTGAGGTCTCCAAATTCACCTGGCCTATGTTCAACGCTTCCACTAGCGACGTTTCATACGTTCGACTCAGGCAGTGGTCGCGCTGAGTAGCACAACCCTCAACCTGACCACAACAGGTGTTGTGGTTTCATACCTAGACTAGGGTCACGCTCCCGTATCCAACATGGCGAGTTTATCCCGCGCCTGTCGATTTCACGCGCTGTGTATCGATTTTCCTCGCCATAATTCGAGTGGGCAGCGTTATATGTCCGAGTTTACAGCGCTATCTCTATCTCGCCAGGTTTTTGCCTCTATAACATCGAGTTTTTTTTGCTCTCTATATGGGGGGGTGAGTTTTTGACATAAATCATGAATGTCCCAGTTTTCCCTCATGTCCAGAAAAAAATCATGGCCGAGTTTCAAAATCTCGACCCAAATGATTTTTTTTCAACATGAGAAAACTCGACATGATTTTTTTCTGGACATGATGAAAACTGGACATGATTATGTCAAACTCACCTTGTGGAGAGCAAAACTCGATGTATGAGGGCAAACTGGACAATATCCGCTGCAACTCTACATATACGCTGCACACTCGACATTGACAAAACTCGATTTGGCTCATGTTGAGAAAAAATTATGTCGAGTTTTTGCTCATGTTGAGCAAAAATCATGTCGAGTTTGCGCATGTTGAGAAAACAGGTTTTAAAAAACCGGCATTATTTATTCGGACCTGATTATTCTGGACATGATTTATGAAACTCGGCACATAGAGTTCAAACTGGATAGGCAGCGCTGTAAACTCGACATATAGCGGGAGTAAACTCGATATCTATCGCATTGAAAACTCGACTGCGAGGAAAACTCGCATGAAGTTTGATAGGGAGCGTGCCCTACTCTAGACAGTAGTAACCTGGATCCAGCCAGTTGGGACAACAGACCACCAGGCGGTGTACCAATTGTTTTTTATTTTGATTAATAATCTTTTCCTCTAGACGGGTAGCCCTAAACACACACTGTTCAAAATAATTGAGAATAATAAAATTTTAATTAGACAGTACATTGTGACAAAGCACCCGTTTGGGTTCTTAGCAGACAGCCTTGATCAGGCTACTAAGGAGTCGGATCGTACTAATTCGACTGCCACGAAGCCCGTTGATTTTCTACGGCCTGCATGCTGGTAAATGTGAAATTACTATAGCTACGGTTTTATACGAGTTTTAAAATGATGATGCCGACGAATGCACGATGATAAAAATACCGCATGGCGGTGATGATGGTGGCGATTACGATGAAATAATGAAACAACGACAAATAATACTACTGAATGATGATTATTATGAATGATGTGATGATGATGGATGATGGATATGATGATGAGAATGATGAATGATGAGAATAGAAGGACTTAGAAGTAGCCTCATAGAAGAAGATTGAACTGATTTCAATCTGTAACCAGTAATAATTGCCAATTGGACTATGTGACATGCTCCTTCTACACGCTTGTCCCTTGTTGTCCCAGGGGGGGGGGCTTGGTACCACGTTTATTTTAATAATAAACCATATATATATACTATTTCTCAAAATACCCTTTACAAGAGGTACGCGCGCGCCACCCAGAAGGGGCCGGGGCTTAGCAGTAGATCGCACGATCACATTTACCGCATCACGCTTAAAAAGTACGCTTATCTTGTAAAAGGTAACTTTGCAGGAGTATAACTTAAAATATATGTAATCACGTACCTTTAGTATTTCATACATAACCTCGTATACTCTCTAATATAAAAGATGAAAGTCACTCTCAAACATTGTCTGCAGAACCCAGCCCTAATTTAGGTGAAAACTTCACTCAATTAGAGTAATTTTTCGTTTACTTTTCCCTCTAAATTAGAATAGGTCACCCAGACAGCTCTTGAGAGTGACCGTTCACTCTTTTACAATAAGAGTACTACTACCTCTGTATGAACAAAATACAAGTAATTTTTTCTCTCAACAACAAATCTAAGCACAATGAACAATGAACTCAAAGCATATTGAATTCTGAAGCGAGAAAGTATTTCGAAGTCCAATTTTCACCATTACCAATCCATACCATTTATGGATTGTTATAGTATTACCGTGAACGACCTATGCTTGCCATGTTACTTATTTCGTTTCTGCTTCTTCTTCGTATTGATGACAAACTTAATCCAACTCCTTATATAAACTCTGTCATCTCAAAAGATCTAACTCTTGCGGACATTGAAATCAAATATTTACATTTGGATATTAGCACTTGCTCTTAGTATTGCTGAAAGATCTTTGGCTCGTTTTTTGTCGATACTAATTAGGCCTACAACCCACATAATTCAACGCACCTGAGTGTGGCCCCAAGTGTAAAATAACGTTGGGGTGTCCATCATAGGATATCATTAGAGAGTCATACCCCTTAAAAAGTGCTTCATCATTTTTTTATAGTGCAAGTAAAATATATCATAGATTTTTAGTGACAATTTGACTGGGAAATCTTATATTGCCCTGCAAAATCTGTTTAAATTGCCTAATACTGGTCACATTTACCAGATTTGCCAGTCAAATTTAATCTAGAAAATCCGTGAAGATTATATTTCACGACAAGTGTAACGGAAGTGTCATAGAACCCATTTGACATGCTTGCACTTCATACATCATTTGCTTCTTGGTCTTGTTCCTTCGAAGATCGGACTTATCTTTGTCTAGCTCTTTTGGAATGCTACTCTCTGTTATAGGTGCCTATCACGCTCTTACACCTGGTATAAACCATGCACACCATTTTTCACCACTGAAAATTACAAGATGCCCATAAACATAAAACAACATACTGTATTGATATAACTCACCATATCAAACTACCTCCCAATTCAACAATTTCGTTTTCAACGGGCTAATTTACACACAGAACTAAGGAATTTGGGCACAAATACAAACGACGGAAAGCATGGATTGTACTAAATCAATTCACAATCATTACCTTCTAAAGCAGGCCCGTACGCAGGGGGGGGGGGGTGCGGTCGCACCATCCCCCCCCCCCCAAATTTCACAGGAGGGGTAAAAGTCCACTTTTTGCTGATTGTTTTGATAAAAATGTCCAAATTTAGAGAACTTTTGGTGATGACATGTTCAAAACGTCCAAAAAGGACCATTTTAGGGGGTTAGGTCCATTTTTTCCACAAAAGGTCCACTTTTTCGAAGACCCGCACCCCCCGTAAAAAATCCTGCGTACGGCCCTGTTTAAAGACTTCTTCCAAACACACACACATAAATGCTTTCAATTTGACACATACATAGGCATTATAGCTTCTTTGTCAAACTCAATTGGCATTGCAGTGACCTCGCATTTCTTTCCTATTTCGCTTGTATTTCTACTTCATATTTCTCATAAAAGCTTGTTATTTTATGTTATTTGATTAAAATTATTTGATTTGAGAGCTCAGTCGCAATATGAGAAAGGTATTTAGAATGCAATAAATAGCATTTCACGACTATTGAAAGTTGGTATTGAGATAGGCCTTTCTTGATAACTTCAACTTCAACTTTATTTCACTATCATCATATAAAGTTTTATGAAAGTTATTCTTTGAGATGAATATCAGGAGAACAGACAAGTCGAAATGTTTAACATTGTTCTTCCATATACCACACTCACCCTTTAACTGACGGTCTAAGCTTATTGTAGTTGTACTCTGATAATAAACTAACACCACTCAACTAAATCGTTGTAGTAAGCCGGGAAAGTAAGTTCCGAATCTGAACCGTTAGCACAAATATTCACAATCAGATAATGTGATGATGATAATAACATATGTGCCTTCTAAATATAATTGATGTAAGAAGTTAAAGGGATAAAGAAACTGATTCGAAGAATTAGCCAAATTTAAAAAGTGAAATTCAACCAATGTACCATTCGCGCAGCTGTAAACGCAGCTGATGTAAACGCAGCTGATGGAGGTTTCATCTGGGTCCCAGGTTTCATGAATGTTGGCCTGCTGTGAAGGAAAGCCGTTACTGCTAGGAATCCGAACAGAAGTACCGTGATTCCAAATCCTCTTAGAACTGTTCAATTTGAACTCTTCAATTAACCGTTTGGAGAACATAATTTTCTGAAGAAATTCGGCATTTCTATATGCCTCCATCTGCTCCACCGCCCTCTCGCGCTACACGGCGAATCTGTCAACTATCTACGCGATGTTCTGTGCACAACCCGCGATGCACTGCCGCTTGCTGTCTCTAACCGTATTGGTCATTGCCAATTTGTCGGAGTATTTAAGGATGATTATTAAGTCATTTAGGCTCCAGATATGGGTCAGGTTTACAGATAGACCATCAGTTTGCAGATAGGCCATCAGATTTTGTAATGCAAAAATATTATAATTTGTGCATTATATAATAAATTAATTACTGGTACGTATACATGTAGTGTAATGTGAGTGGAGGACATGCAGACCAGGATTACGGAGATCAGAGCTCACCATATGACTGAGTAAATATAGGTCTTCAGTATTAAAGTCCATTGTAAGTTAGAGCCAAATAACTATTTTGGTTCATTTCTTAAGCAGAATAAATTATATGTTGTACATGTAGGGATTTTATATTTTGTCATGGAGGAGATATTCTGAGCACAGAGTTTTCTTCATAATTTACCCTCGATTGAAATTTTAACTACTTTTGTGCTCCAGGCAAGGCCAACGCACGTATGTGTTGAAAAAACTGTGCTCTTGACCGGTGTGAAAGCAGATATAGTCGGCGGGAGCCACAGTCCGGGGGTCAATAGACGACAACGGAATAACGCATGAAACTAATGTTGCGTGAAGAGTCAACTTAACTGAATCGATTGCCCTATGTGTTCACCTTGATCCCGGACTATGAGTCCGCGGACATAATTACTTTCTACAACACACCGGAATTCGAAATGGCAACCTCCGTGATTCTAGCATGTCCGCTCTAACTACAAGTCCGATCTGACGAAGAGCGATATACCATTTTCCGAAATTTTTGTTGACATACGAAAAATTCACAATGATTGTGAAAATTGAACTCTTAGTGGTCCAGGTAGACAAAATGAAATTTTATTAATTTTTCTCTGAAGATGGCCAGCACACACACGTGTTAAAAACCATGTGTGCTTGACCTGATTCGAACCAGTAACTTCCGTATGCACGCGCTCTAAACGTGTGGACACCACCTCGGCCTTTTTACCTGTATATTTAATCTATCGCTCTTTTTCCAACCTAGTCTTGTGGCTCGGTTGGTTAGAGTGGCCGTGCAAGTAGTACGGAGCTTACCGGTGTGAATCGACCAAAGCGACCATATTTTTTAACAACAATCGTGTGGCGCTGACCATCTCCAGGGAAAGATTAACAAAATTAAATGAACCCACCATCCACCGAACGTGTCCTTGTGGCCCTTTAAATTTTGGTTTATATATTGGCACTGCGTTCAAATAACAAATGTATTCCAATTTTGTTGCGCATACTTGGACTTTCATCACAGAAAGACAGATACAAGAATAGCATCGAATAGGGTTTTTAAAAAGGTATAGAAACTACGAGAAAACAACATTCTTGCTCGAAGTTTCAATATCAATTTTAGGGGGGGTGAACATACTTGAGAAGATACACACACTGGCCAAAAGTATTGCAACATTCAGACAACGAAATTCATATCACCAATTAATTTCAAATATACCATGTATTCTTGACCACTCAATACGTATTAAATTCCAAAGTTGTGTTTTTTCATACCGATGTTATTCCCCCCAAATCCAAGAGAGTAAAAAACGTTTGATTTGATGTGTCACGTCCTAATATGGCGGATAAAAAGGAACAGCAACGATATTGTCGGATTCCACTCCAGAAGGAATACGAACACAGACACAATAGATTGGCTTTACGGGTTCATTAGGGGTTTTACTTTAAATTTTTTGGGAGAACTCATGGTGTTTGTGTGTACCGGAAACGAGATAAGTCAATGGGAAGACAGTCGGTCTTCGAATATTCGATAAATCGAGACACTGAAATGCCATCTAATGTATAACTCATGTGTTTTACTCGTAAATCACGGGTAAATTACGCACTTCATATAACATGACAAACAGCACAATGTCAATGGTTGTCATTTAAAAGTGGTTTCAGGTTATCTCGTGACCTCTTTCTTGCCATTAAATTTCCCGACTCCAACGGTGGTGAACGGGCTCCAATCTTTCGTTGACATTATCTCATTTCCGGTCCAGTACAACCCACACCAATTTTCGCCCCTAAACATCTAGAGTAGACCAACAAAATCGTAAGTTATGGAGCGATATTGGCAGCCATTTTTGATCGTCCTCTGCCTGTATCCTTATGGGGTACAATCGGCAAGATAGCATTAGCTGGCCTTTTTAACCCGCCATATTAAGGGATAATGAAAAATCAAATTAAACGTGTTTCGCACGGACTTGGTTCTGGGAAACATCATCTGTTTGAAAACCCACACTGTGACAATAATTACTTAATGAGTAGTCAGAAATCCTGATACAATTTTAGAATCAATTTGGAATATAAATTGTTTTTTCTGCATGTGCAATACTTTGGCAGTGTGGTAGCTTAGCACCACAAACCGTTCGTGAGTAATACCGAGCTTAATCATGGGCCAACAATTTGATCCGCCATTGGTTCAAACGTCTCTCAACTTAGAACAAAAGGTGAATAAAACATCATCTGCCCAATACGTAACAAACTTAAAAAACCCAGCAATTAGAAATCTAATATAGTTTGTAATGTAATTACATTTTCCAGAGGAAGTACTAAAAAATATTTTCCGGATTTGACAAAAACTGACTCAAAATGAGTTTCTGGGTAATATAAAGTAATTCTATAGAACACGCATGCAGATGCCACCTATACTTTGATTGAAACAAACCAGAGCCCAAAACGTTAAAAAGTATGTTCGTGTAATTTGGAAAGACTCAATAATGGAACTCTATGAGTCAATATAAAGTAATTATATATCGAACCACCCCCATGTGGCAACATTTTATCTCAGCGGGGCGAAGTAGAGAAAAAGTTTTGGTCTCCTGTTAAGTGCGTTAGACGAGCAAAGTTACAAACTGCGAAGCCGTAGCCAGCGAAAAGCTAATCTCTACACAACCAAAACACTGTTTTCCATTAACATCATTCTTAAGTATACCCATATCATGACTATACCTCAGCGCAGCCTTTTCTAAGGTCTGCCTGAACTATAGTGCATTGAATGTGGAGGGTTTTCTTGTCCACTGCCAAAAAAGTACCATCATGATGATGTTGCTTTGTAACCAATCTCACGAGCGCTGTCCTATGTCTGCAGGAAACCCACAGAGGAATCAATAACCACCGCCCAAACATACAAGGAATGGTCGTGCACAGAGATAGAGAGACCACATCGACAATACGGAAGTGCTATTATTTGTGAGAACAGGTAACGAAGTAGAAGCAACCTCAATGTCTGCATGATAAAAAACATCGAAGTCTTCACCATTGAGCTTAGTTCTGTCATGTTACATCTGTCTACAAACCTCCATCAGTAGACTTCGGGCACCCTCAGCTCAACCCCTGGGAATTCCACCAAACCTCACCCCATTCTTATGGCGACCTTCAACAGCCATAGTACAAATGGGGCTACAATGAAACTCACAAAGAAGGAAAAAGCGGTCGAAGAATGGATAGACAGTAACATCTACGTCTCTTTCACGACTCTAAGCTGCCGACATCATTTCAAGTGACCGCGGGAAGAGAGGTAGAACCCTGATCTGATATGTTAGCAAAAAACATACTCTAACTTTGTAGCAAGGATTGTTATGGATCAGTGACAAACTCAACATCGACCAATCGGTGTCCAAGTCAACGCTGCAAGGAAGACCAAACAAAGTGCCTTTTAAGCGCCGCTTTAACTACAGAAAGCAGGAATGGCAAGGATTTCACTGATGACCTGTGTAGTTCAGGACGTGAGAGGATTGCGCAAAACCCCAAACTTGACACATTGCCCACACTAGTGTAACAAGACTGCAGGGGAGATTCATACCCAGAGGCGCGGAACCTAGCCGACGGGAATCATACCAGGCCTTTCCAAGGAACGGTGCTACAGAATTATCAGAGTATATCACCATGTTTGAAAGCTGATCCTTTTCGGCTGAAAACTGCTAAAAGGTGAGAAAGTCTCGGAGAGGATATCCAAGGGGAAAAGATCAAAACCTGCACACTTTAATTGAATCCACTGATGACCGATATGACCCATAACAGCAAGAAAGCATGGGTCTACCATCGAACGAAAGCTCCGAGGGGATCCAAACAGAAACCTCCACAGCAGCCAAATGTACCACCCAACCAGTTGCCCACCAACGCTTTGAAATGGCAAGTGCCGCAAGAAGCCCAAGAAGATCCAAACTAGACATAAGAGGTTTAGTGGTGTTGACCCATGGTTCACTCGACCCTTCAACATGGCCCGAATTGGAATCCGGTATGCCTAAACTCAACCAGGAAATAGCAGTAGGCCGTGAAACATCTCTATGAGCAACTAAACATCTTGGCCCCAGTAGCAAAAGAGTGGCTTCGTGAGCTCTACAATTGCTGCCTTATTTCCACAGGTTCCCACAAGATCGGGAGGAAAGCACCTGTTATGCACTCCTAAAGCATGGGAAAGATCCATCCAATCCCAAGAGCTACAGCCCTATATCACTCTAGCCATACCTACATAAAGCTCTTTGAACACGCCTCTGCTCATCGTATCGCCTGTGATATGACGAACAACTCATCCCAGAACAAGCAGTTTCCGGCCAGGCCACAGATCACAACAAGCCAGTACTCACCCCTAACCTCAACACATTGAGGATGGTTTCGAAAGGGTATGGTAAACGGAGCTGTGTTCGTCGAACTCTCAGCAGCATACGACACTGTTATTCACAGGATGCCTACTCCCTAAGATCCTGAGGAAATTACCAGGACATCCCGCTTGAGTGAGCTTATCCGTGGATTGCTGGCTAACAGATGTCTTGTTCAGTAGGAGCGAAGAAGCGCCGATGGCGTAGGCTCAAGAATGGTATCCAAAAGGAGGTTTGCTTGGCACCTCTCCTGTTCAAAATCAATACCAACGACCAACCTAGGAGTGCAGGAAACCTGTCGTGTTATTTATGCAGGGAACTTTGAAATTAGCGCACAAGATGCCCGACTTCCACAGTTGTTGAAGGGAGACTCTCCAAAGTTTGGATGAACTCACTCCTATTATTATGAGGAAAACCACCTACGTGCAAATTCATCTAAACCACAGGTGTGTGCTTTCAATCTAGGCAACCGTGAAGCCAAACGTCAGCTTAAAGTTACGGTCTGGAACTCCACTGGGAAAAGACACCTTTCTGTGTTAACACTGTCTACCTAGGGGTTACTTTGGACCGCACTCTATCTTATAAGACCCCACATTGAGAAGACGAAGAGTAAAGTATGACCACGCAATAACATCTTGAAAACCACTGGCACCAGATGGGGGTGCTCGCCCACGTATCCTAAGATCGACGGCACGTGCCCTGTGTACTCATGTGCAGAGTATGCCTGCCCTGTAGGGAAAGATCAAACCATGCCAATGAAGCTTGACTCCCGCGTTAAATGCACTCCTGCCGGCTTAGCAAGGATGCCTCCGTCCACACCAACGGAAAACTTGTAAATCCTAGCAGAATTGCTCCACCAGACAGACATCCGTCGTAGCAGTTGCGAGCATTGCAAGAGCGTAGCTGCCAAGTATCATGTGAAGCACCCTCATATGTCTGGACATATACCTGCTGCCACGCTCCTTAAATCTAGAGAGAGGTTCTTAAGCAAAGTCCAACCTCTTGATGAAACAGTCTCTAAGGAGGAGGTAAAGAGGGTCGCATTGTGGAAAGAAAGACTTTGCCATCAACCAAGTAACCTCTATCGTTATGAACCTGGTGAGCATCTTCCCAACTGGAGCTGACTATCAGGGATGAATGCGATATGCCTCAATGTTGAGAACCGGAATCGGCCGATTTAAGGTTCCTTGCAGAAGTGGGGCTATCTGGAAGCAGACCACCCCCCCCCCCCCCCCCCCGGCTACTACCTGTGGTTGGAACAGCACCACAGACAATGGAACACATCTTGTCATTGCCCACGCTGGAGCAACAATGCACAAACAAGGACCTCGCGGAATTCAGTGAGCGCAGAGCGTTGTACCCATCTCTGGCTGACATATTATTGAGAACCACAGGTTGGGACACGATAAGAAGAAGAAGAAGAGCCAGCGGCCCCAATACGTAACAATCCCGTATATGTATAAGAGTATAGCATGTGGCCCGAAATATTCCAGAGGGGGAAAGTACTATGACAAAATATTTTTCCAGGGATGACTAAAAAAAATATGACTCAAAATGAGTTTCTGGGTAAAGTAATTCTATAGACACATGGCAGATGCCACCTATACTTGGTTTGAAAACAACCAGGGACCCAATACGTAGCAAAATATTAAGTGTTTGTAATTTGTTCTTCTAGAAAGACTCAACATGAATCAAAATGAACTATGAGTACAATATAAAAGTAATTCGATATCGCACACAAGCACACACACAAATGTGGCAAAATTTTATATCAGCGGCCCACTACGTAACAATCCCGTATATTTATAGGTGTATAAGTATAGGATATGATCGAAAAACCTAAGTCCAGAAGAAAAGTACTGAAAATATTTTTACCGGAATGACTTTCACAAAGTGAGTTTCTGAGTCAACATAAAGTAATTCTATAGCACACACAAGCAGATGCCACCTATACTTTGTTTGAAAACAACCAGAGCCCAATACGTAACACCAATTATGTTCTGTGTAATTTGTTATGAGAATGAATCAAAATGACTCAAATGAACTCATGAGTCAATATAGAGTAGTTCTATATAAGTGGCCAAAATTTATTTCAGCGGCCCAATACGTAACAATATGAAGATCTCGGAACGTACGGGGGAAACCCATTACGATTTTTCATCACCACAGAGGGAAGGAGTATGAATAATGTAATTGCATTTCAAAGAGAGATGTTAGATTTTAATATATTTTTACTTTTGTTAGGATTGGGCAGGATGGTTTTTTGTTTGCCACTTTTTGTACAAGTTAAAGAATGTGACCCAATACGATAAATGTACATATTGGGCATCTTTTGTACGTATTGGGCTCTTACACACGTCCACCACACTTTTGACCGGGGGTCTGGGCTCTCCGGGGGGGGGAAAGGGAAATAGCCATCACCCCTCCTCATCTCCCAAGTTTTCCTTTTTACTTTAGACCTATATTTTGATCAAAAGAAGGATAAATATTTACCCCACAGGAAAGAAAAGAGATTGTGTTCCTAAAATGTAAGAAACATGACATTTCTGAACTAAATATTTAAAACATATCACCTTAACTTAAAGATTTTTTGCACGATCATGAAATGACTTGTAGTTCTTAAACTTAAACACTTTTAAAAAAAAAAAAAAAAAAAAAAAAAAAACTTGCAAATTTCACTGCATGGCGAAGGTTTTTGGCATGGGAGGGGACGTTGGTGTAAATAAAACGTACACTGTGGTTACTTATTGTAAATGGCCCTTTAAATGTGATACCCACTTAAAACTAACACTTAATACTTTTTTTGAAGTTTTGAGCCCCTGACACGATCCTTAAACGACGATCCTTTAAACATAATGTAACATCTCCAGCACGATATAAATGATTGTTAACGAACGTCAAAATAACAAAGGTAGGTATATGCGCAAGCTAATGATTAACCATTCTTGAAATAACCTATGGTCACATTATTCATCCCCTGCCATGTAGATGTAGATACCAAAAAAATGCGCCGACGTCCGACACTCGAGAGGATATTGGCATCAAAGTTGGGTGACCCGATCATGGTCAGATTTTTCATGTTTTCTTCTTCACTTTAAAAAGCATATCACCAAACCACATCTGATTACCAAATTTGCGTTGTTGTGTAAATCGGTTCCAACGCTGGATTGTAGAAGCAAAAATATCTCCACAATAAAAATAGGTTGCACCACTAAAAATAAAAGGTAACCCATTTGAGTTATAAAACTGATAAGAGTTTTTACTCGAAAGGCATTACTCCGAATGGTCGATTCTCCGAATTTTCGGAATATCGACGATTTGGAGTAAAAACCTTAATTTTAGGTTTAGTGTTTAGTTAGCTTAGGGTTTATAGGTTAGGAGTTAGGGTTGGGTTTAGGGTTAGGATTAGGATTGAGTTTGATTGATTACAAATATTTGCTTTATAATTGTTTTAATTCCATGGTGGTTTCCTCTTCCGAAATGGTCGATAATCCGAAAATTCGGAGAACAACCTTTCGAGTAAAAGTCCTATGGAATAAAAAAAAATAAGGTTTTTATTCCGAAAGGTCAATATTCCCTGACCCTTTTCCGATTTCGGGATAATAGATCACACTTGATAGCTTGTGATGGATTTAATCTTAGGTGGTTCTGCATACCTTCAATTGTATAACCATGAAACGGATACTTACCCAAACATCCGATATTGGCCTCCATACTAGTTGAACTGTCGTTGAAAGGTTTTTCCGGATACAGCTGGTTATATTCCAACTTAAATGATATCCATTAAGCACGTTCTGTTTTGTTTCAAAACTATTTAATGATATTGAAGCGTTATTAGTCCTTTTATATTGTTCACCAAAATATACTCTGTGTTGTTTTCAATACATTTGAGCGGTAAGTAAAACAAAGATGAGATACACCAAAGTAAATCCAGAAAACGGCGTGGTTGTCCACAATAACGGTAGACCAACTTTTCTGCCCATAACAAGAGTTTGCGCTTCTATAACACCGAATTATACTTTGATGGCCATAGCAGAGATGCCCAACACCACTTTCTGATACTCATACACAGATGTGAGTCTATATAGGGTAACCTTTTCCAGTCACCCTTACTGTTTATTGCGTTGAAGTACCAAAATTGCTGCATGCATTTAAGCATTATCACAGGTAAAAGTGAACCTGGTGACGGGTACCGCTCGCATCCACATTTGCAAAAAGGAGCAAACAACGAAATTTCGCCATGTGTGAACGCCCCATATCTTTTGCGCAATCGTAGTTTTATGGCATACAAGTGACGGTCCGTCCGACTTTTTGAGGGGCGCCACTTCTCCTTCCATCTTCCCATACGTTTAATACTAAATAGCAAGGATATAGACGACCATAAGAGATATCACGGCATTTTAGCGTTTGTCCTAAAATGGCCCCCCGCATGCAAACAAAGTCCAGTTTCTTAGGAATTATTACGTTAATCATTAAACATCGTTACCGGACCCGTTATTAATAATTTAACAACCGTTAAACAAGGGGAGATTTGGTAATCGATATCAAGATTATTTCTAATCTGTACTCTCCTTATATCTCTATTTGTCTGTCGTTTTTCATTTTTGGTTTGATCACGTTGCTATGCTGCGTGCACTATTTTCGTAAAACTTGCCAATCCGCTGATCAAGTGTCGATCAATTGGGGTTCCACGCTAACTATTTACAAGCTATATAGCAAGGCGATCTATGCAAGTAACAAACTTAGGGAGTTGGAAATATATCCAATTTATCTAAGTTTTCCATTTCTACCAACTTGACAATGGCCAAAATATTCATGGATTCAACTTTAACTTTTAGAACAATTTAGTACCTTTCACTTGACACACGTACTATATTAAGGAGTTCGGGTTTATGCGGGTGCTTCTTGCGTGGAAATTTAGGCATTATGTCTCTAGCATCTGCACGCGCATAAACCTGAACTCTAAAGTTACGCCATCGATAATTAGGTTTTGGCACAGTTGTAATACTTTGTTTTCAATTATCTAACTGTGTTGGGCTTACCTTTTGTTTAAAACGAAATTAGAGAGGATTTTATTTTGAACATATTCTTCAAATCACCCCCAAAAGGACATGCCCTTTGGTCGCAGATGAGACCCACTAGATAACCAACTTCGTGATCTCATTAATGGGATAATACAAACCCAGTGGTAGAATTCTTAGAAATTATAAAATCCACAACCGTAGATAGGCTTGCCCCAACGTCTCGCTTCATCTTGCTAGGTCACAAATTTATAAAATTGCTCAAGCAACAAGTTTGCACCATTAACGTGTTAATAGAGGAAATGGCGTCATATTTGTTTAAGAAAGTAATTGTGAGCTCGGATTTAATTATACTTCACAAAAACTCTCTGGTGTGCCTTTTTCGCAGTGGTTTCTTTCAGTTCATATAAAACATCGTACACTCACACACCCAAAACACACACCAACACCCATACATACCATCTGCATCAATTGGGATCATTTCATATGCAAAGGTATGCACCCAAATACGGCGTTCATTCTCGTAAGCCGAAAAAACAGGGTCCCCGCGTTTTAAACTCACCCATGTTTATGAATAAACGAGGACTCCGATTATTTCCCTTTATTAACTACTAGGCTTAAGGTTTCTCTCATTCTTATCACTGGGATAGGGACACACAAACGCACCATCATATCCAGAAAATACCACACCCACATACCCAGCCCGCACCATAACGCACATTACGTCATATTTGGTTAGAAACATTGGTGAGCTAGAAATTGTATTTATACTTCATTAGAAAACCTGCTGGGTTCAATGTCCGCAGTATGTTCTTTCATTTCAATAAAACATCCGTACCCTCACACACCACAACACCCACCCAACACCCATACATACCATCTCAATCAATTGGGACCATGTCATGTGGCAAATTTTTTGCCACAAATCGTGTTCATTCTCATAAGTCGAAAACAGGGGTCCCCTTTTTATACACCCCCTATGTTGATGAATTGATGAATGTTCCCTTAAATACGTATAACGAACTAGGCTAAGGGTTTTCCCATTCTTTACCACTGTGAGCCTCACTAAACGCACCATCAAATACGCACCCAGACACCCACACCCCACACATAAGGTAACATGACTCATATTTGGTTCAGAAAGCACTTGGGAGTTCGGAATTTTTTTATACTTCATACATAAACTTCCTTGGGTACCGTTTTCGGTCAGTGGGTTCTTTTTTTCATATAAAACATCGTACACTCACACACATCCGGTACCCAAAACACACACGCACACACCAACACCCATACATACCATCTACTTCAACGGGGATTGTGCCATATGCAATTATGTCACAAAATACGGCGTTTCATAATCTTTTTCTCCTAAGCCAAAAACTCATGGGTCCCCGTTTTATACATCTCCCGAAGGTACACTGTAATACAGGGTTTTAGAAAATGGACAAAAATGACAATAAAATAATGGATTTTGGTATTGCTGAAAAAAAAATTTGCGTCCCTTTCCTCCCCTCTCCAAAACCCGTTCTTTCAGATTTTCGAACCACGTAAAAATGGTTTTGCCCGGAAATTTTTTAATGTGTTGGCAAATGGACATTTGTGGGCCAACATACTCCCTCCCCCCTCCCATTGAAAATGGTCTGGGGACGCGCCTGGATCAATCGACCAAAAAATATTTTAATCCTTCACGTACAATACAACCTATCGCGTAATCGCGTGTGGACTACTACATACCCTTAAGTGATCTTCATTCAGCTTTTATATACACATACATAAAAAAAAAAACGCCTCAAACTCCGAAACCAAGGAATTCAAATAGCTACCACTATTACGAGTACAAGTATTGTAATCTTTATGCGCATGAATACATTATTGGTGGTGCTACTCCTAGAGAAACCATCTATGGCTCTATTTTTGCCCAAAATGGCGGTATAATAAGACATGAAAATGCCGTCAAAATAATTTTGACTAAATTTGACCACAATCAGTATTTACAGGAGGTGGTATCCATTTAATTTTCCAGCTTTTTTTTTTTTTTTTTTATTTTTAAGAATCTCGTAGCAATATAATTGTTTTAGTAATACAGTTAGAATACTTTTAATATATACAATTTCGATCACCCGATATAATCTCTACAATACAGAAGTGCTACATAATTGTAATTAACGTAAATGTCATAGCCATCTTGAACTCTTTTAGCCAATTTTTGAGAAACAATGATAGCTCATAGTGTTTTTCTTTTAGTAGCACAACAAGTTAACATGCTTGTTTACATTACGATATATCCTTAAGAATAAATTTAAAGTAATCCATAATTATATCGAGCGTTTGTGGCATCCCGCCTTGGAATTTGTTGTCTTTGAATGTGACCTGTCCAAGCAAAAAGCCTATCCTTTGTAAATTATTTTAAGGAAGTTCGAGCTTTTAGTCCAGGAATGTATTTTGGCACCATTTTTATTTAAGTTTTAACTTTTAAAATAATATATTTTATGCAAACCTAATAATACGAATGAATATTTGGCACGAAGTACGTAGTCTAATATGACCTGGGATGTCCTGTCTATCAGACGTGATATTCTTGTTAAGTGTATATGCAAGTCGTGATTGTGTTGTTGCTGACGGTTAAGATCACTGAGATACGAATCAAAGTTCAAGTTTATATCACCAATATGTTTGTCGAGATCATAGTTTTGGTCAAGACTGTTGAATTATTTCACCGCGAACGGTTGAAATTACGCCTAGTATCCTAATCCAACCCTGCTGGAATTCCATCACCAACGATGCCATGCCGTGCTGCGGTCTTCATTGGTATTCGTAACGCAATCGAAAAGACGAGTGGCGCTGCAGTGCAGGTACCGGCTACAATGAATTATCATGTTATATTGGCCAATCATGTACACACACTCTGGCAATATTCATGATTGACACTAGACATCGTTACCCAATGAGTACGAGCTACTGTGCTTCGAGTAGTTACGCCCGTCAAGTTGTATTAGTGCAAGACAATTACATCATGGCATGACCTAAAATAATTGCAACAGAACTAGTTTTGGTGTTGTTATACTTAGAAATGATGATAGAATAACATATCAAAATCTAGAAGTATAAGTAGCGGGGACATTAATTTGCCGGGAGGGGGAGGTTTGAACAGGGGAGTGTAAAGTATTATAATTGTACTGCAATCTAATACCAACTTTTGGCATGCCAAGGATTAAAAAAGTATAGTTTTCTCATATCTGTGGTTATTTTTAATATTTTTATAGGGCAATAAGGTTTCAACGTCATCCTGGTTAACATTTTCAGAATGCTCAATTTGTTTTTCAAATACGTCCCAAATTCTTCTATAGATCCAAATGCTAGGTAAGAATAATACTTGCACTCATTTCATAATGTTTTTTTTTGTCTTGTAATTAGAGGTCAAATGTAACAAGGGTCCTATGGGTCATTAATGCTTCCATCTAATTTACATACTAAAATGTCAAATGTAGGGAAAATGCATTTTCTATTATGGATATACCATACAAACAATTTGAGCCTAGTTTCGTCAAAATCGAGCACTGTGAAAGATTACCCCAAGATGAACCATTTTTTTTTTTTTTTTTTTTTGGAGAACGTTATAGCCTATAGCCTAATCCTGAAACTAATGACCGTATATATGGAAACTATACATTTTTTTAATCCCATGACCAGATGAGTAGGTTGGTGTAGGTTTCAAACAATTAGACCTGTTTTACTTTTGACCCCGTACAAAATTACCCCCTATTTTTTTACCTGTTTCCCATTTTGATTTTTCTAGACTTTTGCACTATACTGTGACATTTAGAATATTCAAATGCAAATGGTGCGCCCGCAGGCGGAGTGCCCCGTTTGGCCACGACTCCCTCATATCATGTTGTTGTGGGGGGTTTCGCCACTTCTCCCGCACAGCGAGTCTGTTTGCAATCCCAACAGATACCGGTGTGTGCGTGAGATATGGTCCGTCCGGGCTCAGTAGTTCCCGTGCAGAATGGTGAAAAATAGGGCAATCGATTCAGTTGACTCGTTCACGCAACATCATTTTCACGCTTTTATTCCGTTCCGTCTATGGAGTCCGGACTATGAGACCTGCTTGGACTATGATTCCTTTCACACCCGGTACCCATTTATACTCCTGGGTGGAGAACAAGCGAGGTAAAGTGCATTGTCCAAGTGCACAACCCATTGGCGACAGCGGGCTCGAACCACAACTTTTGCTTCTAGGCGAGCGCTGAGCCACTGCACCACCTGTCCCCCAAGTAGAAGTATGTAACCAAAAATATTTCTGTTTTGCAATTTTTAAGGGCAAAAACAATTTTCTTGCACTCCCCTCAAAGAACAGCCGCCACCGGTTGAGCGATTAGTGGACGGTAGCAATCATAAATTATATGTTAGAATCTGGGAGCGATTTATTTAGTAGTTCTTACACGGGAGTGGTTCGTGTTCATCCTTCATCGACCACTTTCTATCATGTCAATAGCGGCTTAGCCTGGGGGATCAATTATCATATGGTCATACTGGACTGTGCCTCCACATGCATGATTTGGCCTTGGCTTGCCTTGCTAGAAAAGAGGGACAAAACCATTGACATACTAGATATTGTCACGAGTTCGTTCGGTCAATAGACCTAAGGTGGATTCCTCTTTAGCTCTGCAATTTACGTACCTTGTATCAAGGAGGCATGAGTTTAAGCACGGGAACGTGCTTGTATGGACATGGAGTAATGTCACGAGGTTATAAGTTCGTTAGTGTCAATAGACCTAACGGGGAATTCCTCCTTAGCTCTATTCACTGCGCGCTCGATTTGAGACCGAGGGGTCCCCGGGTTCGAATAATAAATAAGTCTCTGGTATATCTCGGTGAGGAAATTAATGGGCGTCAATCTACCATCGGCTTGGGCGGTCTGTGACAATATGACACACCACCGGGGTTACAGTAGATGGGGCGCCATGAACACTCATATCCTCTTATATGTCTGATGATGTGCACAAAATATCGACCTCTAGCAAATGGCGTTATTATGCCCGGGGGGTAGGACATGCCAACCTAACAGCAACAGCAAATTCAACGCATCAACTTCCGGGTGCTAGTCTGTTTCAAGACTTACGGTAGGAGGGCGCCTTACTCATATCTGACGTTTACACACTATACTTGACTAATACTAGGCCTTGTCACTAATATTTAAAATTAGATGACCGTTATTTGGAAATTACACTATTTGTCAGCGAGGTTTAATCCACTAACCTCGACGGATTTGACATTAATATTTTTTCTTAAATTTATCATGATAGTACTAAGATCTTTTGAAGCAAAGGTTTTACGAGAAGATTTTTTTTTAATGTCACGGGGACTGAGACTGCCATAAATAGTAAATGCACGTAGTTGTTCCACAGATTACTGTTTGGAAATCCCCAATGCCCCAATCGAGCAGATCGTGTCCTACCCCCCCTGGTATTATGGTAAATAACCATGTGCAATTGACCTTTGAGAGTAAATCATGTAGTCTGCACACTCATGAGAAAGATATTTTATAATTTTTCAACGTAAAGGTGGCTGGAAAGTTAGCACACCTAATTTTTAAGTTTAAAAGAGTTGTTTGTTTTAATCCGTTAAAAACCAATCCCCATTTGAATGTATATTATTTGTAGATTATATCCGAAAAAGGAGATTTTGTTAATAATATGAAAATTGTAAACATAAAATTTAAATAGCAAATAACACAAAACACAGGTATACTCGCGCTTTGTTCTATCTTTACAGTGCACAACATCCAACAACTGTATCGTAAGGTACACCTATTATAGTAAAAGACCTGTTAAAATCTCCCACCACAAAACCTTTCCGGAGCATTGAGTGACCCCAATATAACTTGCCGGAATGACCAATATTGTTAAAATACATATAACCGTGCAAACCTAAGGCATTTATTACATTGGTAGTATTCTCCTGAGATGACCTACCAGGATACTCAGTGTGGTAGGACTAGCTATTTATAATAGAAAATAATCTGTGACAATTGTTGACTTTGGACATTTCCCTCACCTCATTAACAGACCATGGGAGCATTCACCAAGGGCTGAATTACACGGGTAGTAGCGTCAGTAATACAGCTATGTTATAAATAAGTTCGGTTTGAAAAAGCTATTATATATGTAGAAGTTGAACAAATTGCAACTTTTATATTTCTCAGCCCTAGCAAACCCCATGTGTAATGCACACGGACTTGTATACGAAATACATTTGCATTTGGTCGTTTTACGAGCTTCGGTAGCAGGCCTGGTCTGCCTGGACTTTGCACCGCTGACGACTGACGGATTTATATCCATGGAAATTATTTTTATGGCGTTATATCGATGCAATTGTTTTGATACCGCACTGCAGGTGTGGCAGGAGATATATCCTCCGGGCTCACAGCCCAGGAACAATGGTGAACAATGACAATCGATTCAGTTGACTCTTCACGCACATTAGTTTCACGCTTTATTCCGTTGTCGTCCTATGGAGCCCGGACTATATACCTGCCGGACTATGATTACTTCACACCGGTGTGAAAGTATTATAGTCTGGCAGTACTCATAGTCCGGAACAATGGTGAACAATAGGGCAATCGATTCAGTTGACTCTTCACGCAAAATTAGTTTTCACGCTTTATTCCGTTATCGTCTATGGAGCCCGGACTGTGGCTCCCGCCGGACTATATCTGCTTTCACACCGGCACTACCACATGCCAGTTCCCAATCAAAAGATGCTCCGATTTGTTTCTAGATTTATTTTATTCTCAGTAAGAACACTTTTTAAGGAAAGTGTGACACTGCCTAAAATATAAGAAGGTGTTAATGGGGGTATGGGGGCTTGTGGAGTTTTTTAATCATTTTAAATAGCCATCTGGGTTAAATAACCGTTGTAAAGAGGGCAGGGTTTGAAAATTGAGGGAAATTATGGGGTAGCACATTTGATGAATATAGTGAATGAATGAATATAATTATATATTCAAACGCTGAACGCATTCCTCTTGTGGTCACTTATCACCCCAGGCTCCCCCACTTGGCAGGTATTATCAGGAAACACTGGCACATCATCGAGACCAACCCGCGACTCCAAAAAGCCTTTCCTGTTATCCCTCTCATTTCTTTCAGGAGACTCCCAATCTGAAAGACCATCTTGTAAGAGCCAAGGTCAACAGTGGTACCACGCCGTCCTCCGGTTGCAGACCATGCCTTTTGGAGCAATTCCGTGACCGTGGAGAGCAGAGCATCATTTCTCAGTGGATTTGTCATCTATGAAGTTAATGAACAAATTTAGCGGGGTGCTCCTCGAGAAAGTGTGGGCGGAATCCAGGAGGGGGAAAATTCATAATACAGGGGTCAAAAATGAAAAGTCCTTGGATTGCTATAAAAAGGTTACCAAAGTGTTCTTCTTGTTGGAAGGATTAAAAAGATATAGTTTGTACTACCTACAAGGTATAGTTACCGAGGTATAAGACAAAATTTGTCAAATGTCAAAGGTCATCACCAAAGGTTCATCCTTAATATTACATCGAATTCTTTAAAAATGGTCTCATTTTAACCGTCCACAGGATTCAACAAAAGTATTGACATTCTCATTTGTATTGTTTAATGACAAACACTGTCAATGCATAAATGATAAACACGGTCAACCCCATTGACTCTATTGATCTCCAAATTATGGTAGACTGTGCAATGTTCTGTGTTGCAGTCTCTAAGGAACGAGAAATTTGAGCCCATATTTTAAAAAAAAATCGGGAGGCAGTATTAAGATTTAACCTTTCATGATGAATCTTTGACCATTTGACGGTTTTTGTCTTAGATGCTCCATACCCATATTAAGTTTAGTAGTACAAACTATACCTTTTTTAATCCTTGTACAAGAAGAACACTGGGTTAACAGCAATCAAAGCATTTTCAATTTTGACCTCCTGTATATGAATGTTTCCCCTCCTGGATTCCGCCCACACTTTACTAGGGGCACCCCACTAAATTTGTTCATTAACTATACGAAGACAAATCCCCTGAAAATGATTCTCTGCTCTCCACGGTCATGGAATTGGGGCCATGCCAATGACCAACTATAGAATTGATTTTTCTCTGCTATTGACTTACATGTAGCAATAGATTGAGCGTGGAATTAATTTCCACCCACTTGCACATTCCCTCATTCAATGCCCAACCTTTGCAAAGGACGAGAGGCGACACGATGGGTTTTGAATCCACTATAACGTTGGTTTAGTTTTGGGCGAATTATGCTTGAAGCGATTTGCACTCAACATATCCGATCGTGGTGTTATGGTGTAACCCATGTTTGTCCGTTAAGATCTTAAAATATCTACGATGATTGAAGCGTCAAGGTTAAAAAAGACCACGATAACTGTAATTCAAACACATAGATCAAAATAAATAAAACGTCCTCAACCTTCCCAGCTTCCCTACAGCTTGTATTTCAAAATGGATTTGTAAGGTCGGCGCTGCAAATCTCAGAGACATTCGGTGACAGAGGACTCCAAAAAGGGGTCTTTGAGTATAGAAGACAGCCAAATTTCTCCAAAAGATGGTTTCAAGCGACAAATGTGTAAACATTTCTTCCAAAAAATATAAAAATAGAAACTTTGGGTGAGAGTTTTTTGGGAATGTGTCAAAATTTCCCTCAAATAGGGTTCTTTGGTACCAGTGGTGATTCTTTCCTTAAGGGTCTTGAGTTAGGTAACAGGTAATTTAACAAAGCATGAGTGATGTGAACTTCATATTTTTTTCTTAATTTATCATGATATTGTAAGATCTTGAAAAAAGGTTAAGCAGATGATTTTTTCATGTCACTGGGACCCGGACTGCCATAGTACAAGCATTGTAGCAGTTCCACAAATTTACCGTTTGGAAATCCCCATGCCAAAATCGAGCAGATCGTGTCCTACCTCCCTGTACGAAACCACGTGTATAGTCTAACATCTTGATCGATTACGCTTTGACAACAGGAGATACAGAATGCTTTGCTGTTTGCCGTATTGTAGTATAAACGGGAACGAGATGAATAGTTTGGTTGGCACGTGTCAGGTACCAGGCTACGTGTCAGGGATCAGATATCAGTTTGCTCTTCGGGGGGCGACCGACCGATATATATAAATACGACCTATGTTAAATCAAGGTCTGTACATGACCCTTCTGCCCAACCCACCCGTCCGCTCTTATTTTTTTTCCAAAAGAAACGTGTGTATTATGTATTAACCAGTACAAAATTTACCTTTTCCCTACTGATTCAAAAAACCGACCGTCCGATTGGACGATCATAGGTTTTTTGTTTTTCCAATTGTAGGGATAAGTACGTCATTGTTAACTGAAATGGGTCCCCGAAGCAAAATAATAAACCAATCAATGACGTGAAACGTCATCAAATCTTTATTTTTTCCAAAAAATGGCTGTCCTGTTATTCCCATAATAAAAAATTCCTTTTTAGATCAACATATGTATATTGTTCTTTAATAAATTAAATATTAATTGTCCCGCATGAATGTGAACAAGATGGGTTCCATAAGTCTACAAACTGAAAACATAGTTAGCCGGCTAAATACCATTCCGTGGACTGAATGAGCCAGGACGCGATCCCGTGTTAGTTTTAGGAGGCTACAGGCCATGCGCGCGGCCTGCGCGGGGTTTATGCGTCCGTTAATTGGAGTTCATTTACAATATGTATTGTCACTTACGTCCAACGGGACCGTTAAAATAAGCAGATGACTGTCCTTATGTAAGGCACATCACAAAATTCTACTCTGGTTATAAAAACATGTTAATTGGAATTGAGGTTTTATACTAGAAACTTCAACCGAATTGTGCAGAGATAGACTTTCGCTACATTTTAAATTAATAGCAGAGGTTGTCAAATTGGCAAGATATAAAGATTTTTTTTATGTTTGGAGTATTCGGATCAGGGTCTTATCCAAATGTTAGGGATAGGACATTAGACGTGTGAATCTACCGACCGCTCAAGATAGAGGCACAGTGTAACTGTCAGTGTACTATCAATAAATAATTGCCCGTGCATGCACACCTCGTACACTTACTGCTTTTCTCAAAAGAAAATAAAACCTATCAAAATTTATTGGAATTTGTAATACTAGTACTTTAATATTTATTGAAGGCCCATAACATTTTTTTCACAAGCAGAATATTAGAAAGCTTTTAAATTATAAATATTAGGTCTTTTATTCAAAAGTAGTGACATATAAATAAAGACAGCATAGGTCAATTCACCCTCTTGACTTGTGAGTACCGGGTCGGGGTACTACAAAATCAATATTGTGTCACTCTGTTTAAACATGCCTATTCATAGCCTTTCACTAACAATAGAAAAGCAAATACACTCTCATGGCTTTGGTTTCAGTGAACATACAGGATGGTAAAACAAACTCTGCATTTATTCCACAAACAGTAAGTGATATTTTTGGTTAGATTCCTCTACTAACCAGGAGAGCGTTCGGCATTTTTGAAATAATACTACTATGTAGTACAACTATTCAACATACAAAAAGCAAAGTGGTTTCCAATACAAAGTCAAAACACTTTTCATCAATTTGTTTTCAATATGCTTGTTCTAGCAATGCTTAAAAGAAAGTACAAGTATTAACGGTGGCGTTCTTTCTAAGCGTGTTGAAAAAAAAAAAATTGGCTTGCTAGCTGTACACACAAATTGAATATTTATTGACAATTACTGTGAGAGGTCCTTCCACCTTCGTATCGCGGTCATCTTGCCGGAATACAATGGGCCATTCCAAATTTCTGGAGACTTTCAAATCTAAAGAAGTAGATATGTTGCATGATTCTTGCACTTGTTGATAAAAGCATTAAATGGTGGCACACAGTTTTGGGCAGGTGTTCTAAGAAGGATTTTGGCTATCGGTGCAAAATCGCAGATTTTTTCTTGTAACAAAAAATGGCGGGCCAATTTTCAATGCTGCCATTTCTGGTATTTTAGCTCTTTTGAATGCAAATGTGTTTCGTTTATTTGTTTTGGTGGGCTCCCAAACAGGATTTGTAGCCTAGAGCAATGCCTAAAATAGATTTATTATATTGGTACTGTTCGTAACAAAATTATGCCACTTTCCAAAGGCGTTCTTTTTTTTTTCCAACATGGCTGCCATTCCCCTTATTTACCAATTTTCATTCATTTCATCGACTGAATATGCATAATTTTTTTCCACAAGCAATTTTATCCGCAGCATGCAAAAAAAATAAAAACCTGTAATGGGCAATCAATACCAATTTGTTTGATGTTAATAAGTGCAACATTATTTACACATCAATGCCAAATACAACCTGTAGTATGCAATCATCCACGTTGCAGACATTTAAAAATAGTCACCATTGCTTGTTTTATATTTGCTTTGCAGACTGAATGAATTAAAACATATTTAAGAATGGCTTGTGTTAGTTTTGTTTGATAACAACAGATTGTGAAACAAATTTCCAAAATGGAGGAGCTTTTTATGTTATGGTATGGTCTAATGATCGATCATACACTTTGCACAGTTATCAGGTCACCCCGTAAAAGGGCTGCCACACATGACAACAATGCTTACTGCTTACTGTCCCGTAACCCTTCTGGGTCGTGGGGGCACTGCCTGGTTGAGCACTCCACAAGCTGGTTCCATTTTATTACGTTTGTGCAATGGCTTGTGTCCTCTGCAAAGCTCTTCTATTCCATTCTGTGATGTTTTCTGCCCACTTTTTCCTCGTCGCCACGCTGGCCTTGTGACCATTTACTGTTTCCTTGGAGGATGATGTTTGTCAAAGCCCGTTTGATCTTGTTACATGCCCATACCATCTCATTTTCTTTTCTTAACATTGTCAGAAGATCATCAAAATCACCAAATGTGGTTTGTTTATGGTGTAACGTTGACCTCCTGTTTGTAATACGATCTTTATACGAGAGAGATGCCAAGGATCATACGGAAGCACTCATTTCCAACTACTTGATCCTTCTTGGAAGTTCCTAATTGAGTGTCCTGACCTCGCAAGCTTATGTGGAGCACAAGAGCACGCAGGAACTTCAGCTTTGATTTCAAGGTTCTTGTCTTGCCAATTGGTTTCACAGCTTGGCTAAGGCTGCTGTTGTCAGTGCTGCTCTAGCCAGGACTTCAGTTTAGACCCCTCTTCACTGATGACTGCTCCAAGGTATTTGAACTTGTACACAGTCTCAAGTTCTTGGCCATTTACTGTAATCTTTGTGTTGTTGGTCATTTTTGTTTGAATCAGCTTTGTTTTTTTCAGCTTGATTTCCATGCCATACATGGTAGTTTATCTCCAGGCATCTCACATAAAGCTTAAAAAATCAACAATGGCATACATTTATTCTCTTTTACCAGTGTTTTTACATAAAATCCTATGCACTTAGTTCCTGTTGTGATACACTAATCCATTATATTATTAATTATGTTCACTCAGGTTTATATTGCCGGAAATTATTGCTAATGCCAACAGCATTGACTATTTTGTTTAAGCACCAATGATGTGATATATATCTGATGTTTCGTCCCGATCTCCAAAGCTATCTATTCAATAAGGGAGTTACCAATATAACATGTAAACGACAAGATTGAACCCATGTGGGCAGTAATGGTATCCTGTAGTGGGGCAGGGAACAAGATGAAGTTAATACATCCAGTAACAACCGCTCCACAATCTCATGCCGCCACATATCTGATGAAGCTAATTTGATCGATCTAGATTGATTTCGGTCATCAAGGTAGGAAAAGAACCAACCTTAATGCCTTTTTCCACTTACTTTATAGCCTTCAGTGGGTTAAGAGCCTGTTTATTGGCCAATAGTGTCAAAGTGCACTGAAGTCCCATAACACAACCTTCCAAGCCTCTTTTTTTGGCAAGACCAATCCAGATGTCATTCTGCGCCTGTAACAATACCGTCTCCGCACTGTGAAATTGACGGTATGCTGAGTGCATCGGAACATGATATCATTATTGCTGATAAAAGTCTACAACTTAATTTAACTATAATCTTTCAATTCGCTTCAGAATGAATATAGGCGATAATTTTAGCGATGTGTGTCCGATCTTGGTTTCTCCAGCTGCGGGATCACAAATGAACTGCATGCTTGATAGCTTGAGGAAATACAACGACCGCGCATGGAAAAGTTGGGTTACTGGTAACGATCATCTAGACATAGTTAAGAGACTGGCAGTAGTACTATCATGTAGACTGTTACTGTACGCAGCTTCTTTGATTGTTGTGGAAAAAAATTGCAAAAATGTTGCAAAGTTTCTTTTTGACATTCATGGGTACGTAGTGCATGTTTCACTCTATAAGTTGCAAAAAATTGGCTGACCAAGCATGGAAAAGGATATTGGTTACATGTAGTAATCTGGTTGCTATGATTCTCTGTCTTGGCTTTAGGCAAAGAAGAGAGTTGTATCAAAACATTTATCCTTGTAATCTCCTTGCATACTGTGCGCCCAGTATGTGAAACGCTGCGCTCCAGCGAGTGTGTTCCTTCTCAACTCAAAGGGATCTGACACCAAGGAGCATGGTATGGAGAACAAGAGTTTGACTGACGAGTGGAGGCATGTTGCTCAAGGGTCCTTGGACAAGGTGTTGTTACATTCATTAACAAGAGAATTGCAGTAAGCATCTAAGTAAACACAGAAATGCACATCTATATCAGAGCAGATCTTTTGATGTTTGCAAATTTTCAGTCGCATACAGGCTACCCTGAAGAGCTGCTTTCAAACATTTTTCCTGTCATCACCGCCTCCTTGCAACAACAACTTGGAAGTTTTTTGGCATACTTTTCTACTTCTGTAGGGTTGACTACTCCTTTTCCTTGTGTAGTCCAACCTCATTCACTTGGACATGAAGCTTCATTAATGCATCTCATTGAGCCCAACAGTAATCGACTTGATAGGTGGCTCTCTTGATAGTTTCAGTGAGTGCTGCCTCATTGGAGGAAGTAGCCTGAATTATCCATCAAGACCACCCCGCTAAGTAGCTTAGTTTATTTTTTAGACAGCAATGAACTACTAAACTTCTGCTACATGCCATATTCTGACATGTACCTTAAGACTGGTTGTAGCCCGAATTTACCCTCAAGTTGGATCAACATGGATCACATTACCAGTTTGAAAAAACATGCCTTTTTATGAAGTCTGAGCAACCACTTGGTATGGTTTGCTTTGTTGGGTTTCTTGTGGGTTTAGCAAATACCTCTTCCATTCCATAAAGTAAGGATGATGACATGATCGTCTACACGTTAAATCGATGCAACATCAGTGGTAGCTTATTTTTTAAGTGAAACCACTGTTATATCAGAAGGTAACCTAAAAGTGTCTTTTAAAGGTCAACGAGAAGATTTTGAGGTACCCAAATATTGTTGACATATAGTCATTTCGGTAATAGGTTAGGCCCTTAATAGATTCCTTACATTGTATTTGGGGGCTACGAAATTCTTAAAAGCGAGAACCAAGGATTTGGTTTTGCTTATATTTCATATAAACATATGTTGAGTTTCGTTATTTGCTCCTCTACGAAATCAAAAATTTCACATTTTTTTTACCAAGGAACATTTCTTGCTCAGCTTTACCCTCGTCTTACCAAGCCTGTGTTTTGTAACACGGTTTACCCAAGGTGGGGGGGGGGGTGGTTACCACGCCCCTCGAAATTTGTTATAAAGCACCCATGCTTATGATTTTGATACCATGGAATAGCTATGGTCCCCTCTTTCCATTTAGTACCAAAATAAGTACCACCATGCCTAGTATTGCGTCACAATGACGTCATCAAGTCCCGCGATTTGGCAAAATGCCATTTTCCACCGAAAATAGGCGAAAATCCATTTTTGGCGCTAAAATCGCAGGAATACGGATTTTTTATGCGGTTTTCAGCTTAATGATGGCATTTGGCTATTTTTACATCAAATAGAGTTTTGAGAGCCATACTGTGGCATAATATTTCAAAAATCACATAAAATATCCTTGTTGGCAACCCACGCCCCCCTACCCTTCGACTTGCCTGCATACCCAACCCCGGTGACGTGTGCTACCTTCACATTTTTTTTCGCTAAAATGAACGAAAGGATAAGAGAACGATTACCTGGAAGCTTTTTTACGAAAGTTTTTAGCATTTTAGCGCACCGGAGCGAATTTCACTAGGGTTGGTACCACCCCCCCCCCCCCCCCCCCTTTGGTAGACAGGTTAATCCTTTCGAGGGGAGGGTATTTTTTTTTTATGGAAAGCTTATATCAGGGCAAAATCAGTACTTTCGATTTTTTAGGGACACCTGAATGTGGAAATTCTCTTGTTGCACCTTTAATAAAACCTTTTCTTAAGGCAACAGCTCTGTATGAAGACTTTGTACTATACCCAAAGGTACAGTTTACACAGACTATAAAAGAGTAATAAGGGTGGCCATCTTGAAAAGCACCACTGTTGTCATGCAACAATTGAAATGCTCCAATAAAAACTTGTTTTTCATTTACTTGATTGTATGAAAAAAGACATACATATTTATTGATTGATGTATGAAAAAAGACATACCTATTTATTTTCTGCAAATATGTAAAATAGCTGTTAACGGCGCCAGTTTCAAAATGGCGCCATTACTGCCATGGGATAAACCTGCAATGGTCATGTGATCGAAAGTTTTTTTTAAAACAATCCAATGTGATCAATGCCATGCTTGAATGCCTAAAGCACTGTATGTTATCATTCAATCTCAAATCTAAGGACACCTATTCAAGTAATGATGCGGCCATTTTGAAAATGACCCCATTTTAATCAGAGGAGGAAAAATCTTGTCTGCGATGCCCCTAAGCTCAAAAGTCTTCTTGCGATGCCCAAGATATGTGCCAATTTCATGCTTTTATCACAAGTGCACAATTCCCCAAATATTGCACATATCTCTTACTCTAAAGAACGTGGCTGCAGTTTGGATATGCAATGCATTGAAATGTACAGGGTCGCACAATTGACTAGCACAAGTACTTTGCGGTCGGGGTATTAAATTGATCTGAATGAGGACACTACGGGGAACTAACAACCGTGTGATTATAAGTTATGCATGAGTGAGGTGAAAGACTTCTAAGACCAAATTGTTTCTAACTCCGTTATTTGTTTCCTCCTTCCACAACCAACGCGTTGGATGGATGAGACAGCCAAAAGCTCTACTTACTTGGTTTAAGCAATATTTTGTATTATTATCTTTAACATACCATACAGAGCAACTCTGTACGCACTCATAAAATAGACTATTAATAGACCAAAATACATACTAGTTTGTCTAAGTTTTTCTTTTTGGGGGGGGGGGCCTAAAAACCTATGTCTTGCCTGTTTAACAAAAAACAAAAAAAAAAACATAAGCATGACCTATTCGATTTATTTTAATTTTTTTTAGAATTAACCAAATGTGCCACTTCTAAAACCCCTCTACTATTGTTAGGCCCATGTAATTGTGATTCTTAATTCCAACTCTCAGCGAGCGGAATGGTGAAGGGTTTTTCTCTTTCCTTCGCTGGGGTAATACATTGGCTAGTAAGTGGGGTCCATTTCTTTCTTTTCCTTCGCGCTTAGCGGCCATCGAGTAATTATAATCGACTTTTTTTTAGTTGGATATTTTTTTAAAAGTTGACGAGGTCTGATTTTCATTATTATTTAACATTATTTATTTAGCATTAACTACTGTTATTTCATATTTACTGTCATTTCATTATTACATCTAAAGGCATCTTGAATACACTAGAAACCTTATATTTGTTACATAAAACAAGTGCCTAATTAGATAAAACAGAGGTATGTAAAGTTTATTTCTTCAAAACTTTAAAAATCAGTTTCCAACATTTTTGCACCAATATTATGACAAGCGGATATATATAGATATAATATATATATACTATATGATATTCAATATATATATATATATATATAGATATAATATAATATATATAACAAGTTGACCAAGTCGGGGGTGTAGTCGCATTCCGTAAAAAGGCCAAAGGCCAAAAGTTTTAACGCTAGTCGATATTAATCCTTGAACATAACAAATAAGAGTCAGTAAACATCCCAAGAAATGATGGCTTTTCATCAGTGCCTGGGGCCCCCCAAGACTCGTTTCTGATATAAAAACACAGTTTTCTATCCCAGGCAGACGATCCTGCGATGAAATTATGCATAAATGCTGGATGCCAAAAGCGTATTCCAAGTAAACAGCGTAGAATGCGGTTTAGAGAACCTCGTGTATTCGCGTTACTGCGCGCATCTGCCGTCACCATCGGACACAAGATAGGTTTCGCGCGAAGCTGAAATCTTGAGAAGCAAAGTAGGCCGTAAAATACTTTGAGTTCAACTTTGTTTCGGACGTTCTGCTGACAGAGGTACCAGTACTCACCTATAATATGATATATATATATAGATATCTATATATACAGGGTGAGTAAAAAAAAACTTACCCTTATTGTGTCCGCCATTTTGACTTTTAAGTAAATATATATCTAACATTATGCGGTATCATCTGAAAGCCTTGGTTCATTATCTTTAATTTACGCAAAGATCTCACATCGGTTAGGTATGACCACTACCGTTGTTTGATCCGTAGTCGGTTTTCTTCTCTGTACACGATTCACTTCAACAGCCAGCGTTCAGCGAAGGAAATCATTGTCCAGAAGAAAATAAGGCTATTTTAATTCCACTGCAATTCTTGATTCGAAAGACTGTTCTCGGCTATATACTTACCCTATTGGAAAGATCTTTGCAGCAAATTAAAGCTAATGAATAAGCTTTCCACAACCAAAAATTGTGAGATATATATTATTTAAAAATTCAAAATGGCGGACACAATCCAGGGTCAATTTTTTTTTTACTCACCCTGTATAGCTATATCTATATTATATATATATATATATATATATATATATCTAATATATAGATATATATATATATATATATATACATATGGGAGCAGAAAAAACAGAATGCCATTTCTCAATCCTGGCAAATCCTGAGCACTCTATAAACACATAACAGCCGCCAACTCAGGTCAATTGCAAATTATGCATGGACAAGAAGAAGCTCGAGATCCTCATGTCAAGTGCGAAGTCTTAACAAGCGCACTGAGCTCAATCGTGTGTCGCCATGGTAACGTTAAACAAATTGTAAAACGAAAAAGAGGTAGTACTATTGTGTGATCGTGGTTGTAATGTATACAGTACGTGATGATCGCCGTCTTGGTAAGACGTGGGTGATTGATGAAACATTTTGTTGTACAAAATGTCAGTG
This sequence comes from Ophioderma brevispina, assembly GCA_023653785.1. Classification (NCBI taxonomy): domain Eukaryota; kingdom Metazoa; phylum Echinodermata; class Ophiuroidea; order Amphilepidida; family Ophiodermatidae; genus Ophioderma; species Ophioderma brevispina. Next base: position 133,626 of record JAMKCH010000249.1, on the reverse strand, counting down.
GTGTAACCAAGTTAATAAATATTTTATGTTTTCTATACTTACGTAGTAGATAATATATATATATAGATATATATTATATAAATTATATATATATTTCGTAATATAGTCGTTAGGGGACTCATTTATAATCATTAGTTTTATAATGAGTCTTTAGTTATTTAAATTAATTAATATTCATTTATCCTTTGTATCTAGAGGATATCTTCATTTGCATAAATTAATATTCATATCTTGTGACGGAATAAATCGGAAATACAAAGGGAGGCGTTAAGGGGAAGGTGATATTTCCCCCTAACGCCGTCCTCTTTTCTCGTCACTGCTTAGTAACGTAATATAATGAGTGAATATCAAAAGATCGCTTCCCCCTAGGCCAGGAGATAGGCGATAGATATATATATATATATCTATATATAATATATATATTATATATATCTATATATATATATATATATTAATATATATATATATATATTATATATATATATATATATATATAATATATATATAATATATAATATATATATATATATATTATATATCAGAAAGCGCTGTCTTATTGCTGCTCGCGGCGTCACTGGCCAGCTTAGGGAGTGCGCAATTATTTACGCTAGGGGGCGAATGGAGGATTTGAGGGGGGGGAATACGAAAAAGTGGCCATTATTCGGTCACTTAATTTGTGATCTAAAAAGGGGGAAAAATTTTATTTAATGTTAATGTGCACAAAGAATGAGTTGTAAGTAAAAATTTGTGTATTCCCATATTCTCAACTATTTCAAACACTTTCATAACATGCCTTATAATAACTTGCGAATGAGCCATGTTACTCCTAGTATGCAGATTTCATGTGTTGAAATAGTGCAAGTCTCCTAAATTTGGCAACTTCATCCCAACTTTCAAAAGACACACGGAAAACAGGTTTAACCTTGACTTGACTCTTACTGACTTAACCTGCATAGGACGGGGGTGTCCTTTGCCTTCTCATGAGTTTCTCCTCCATTCTGGTCTGCCCTTTGCAATAGATCGGGCATTTGGGTCCAAGCCTGTGTCCTGGGGATCTGGACCTTCCATCTTGCTGGTGGGAGACCTGGCTTCCTACGCTGGTTGAAGTCTTGCGTATAGGATTGGTATGGTAATCGTGTTCCGGATCCTGACGACATGTCCAAACCACTTCAGCCGTCTTCTGGTGACTGCATCCGTGATTGTGCATGTGTTCAGACGCTGGTCTAATGTCGTCTTCTCTCCTAGGATGGACCGGAGACATCTAATCTCAAAGCTTTCTAGCTTTTGGCACTCTGCCTTGCGCAAACCCAGGACTCTGCTCCATAGGTGCCAATGGGGAGTATAAGAGACTGGTATATTCTGACCTTGAGCGATCTTGTGATGACATGATTGCTCAAGTGGTTACTCCTGGTTCTACCGAATTGCCATGCTGCCAGTCGTGTACGCCTCTTGATTGTCCTCCTTAAACCGAAGGCACATACTACAAGAAGACCCAAAAATCATTTACTTTGCAATGGGGTCTGTTAAAGGGGTGATGTCTCTAGGGTCATCGGACATGATCTTGCATTTAGTTGGGTTGATCTTCATTCCCCATTTGGCGCAGGCTTTTGCCAGTTCTTATGTGAATAACGTAATTTTCAAAAGACCATTTCAGCAGGGTTGGTCATCGGCATAACGAAGGTTGTTGATTTTCACTCTCCCATTTGGTTCGGAGCTAGGTTTTGAAATCCTCTCATTACAAATTCTAAGAAGAGATTGAAGAAGGCCATGGAGATAGAAGGATCCTTGTCACACCAACTAGACTTCGAACCAGTCAGGGAGTTTTCCATTCATCACTACGGGCATAGGTTTGCTCATACATTTTTTCAATTAGGTTCTACCAGCTGCGGTCTCTACTCCAATTGATCTTAGGCATTTCCAGATTTTGCCTCTATAAAATGGTATCAATGTGCTTTAAAATCTACAAAAGTTCAGGATATAGAATGCGTCTTTATTTGGCCTTCTCTAGCACCTTGGCGAACAATAAAATAAGCACAGTGTACCTCTGAGCTTCGAAATCCACATTGCTCCTCTCCAAGGTAGTCATCTATGGTGTCACGAATACCTACCCTGGGAGAAAGTAAAGTAATTGCTCTATATTTGGTGGAAATATAGTTCTCACCTTTCTTGATACTGGAATTATCAGGCCCTTGCTCCAGTTTTCTGGAATTTCCCCTTCTACCCGCAATGTTGATTATTTTCAAAAGTAGCTGTCTCATAGCTGGGCCACTGCTTTCAGGGTTTCAGCAGGGATTTTATCCCATCCACATTCTTTGTTATTTTTTCGTTTCTTAATGGTCTCTTCTACTTCCTCTATCGAGAAAGGCATGCCTGTTTGAGTTAGAATTCCCAGGCTCTGGGATGGAGTGAAGTAATTCTTCCCTCTGGGGAATTCAGTGTTGAGATGCTTGCTGAAGTGTTTTTCCCAGTACTTCATTACTTTATCTGGAGCAGTTTTTAGGGAGCCCATTTTGTCTTTGGCAGGCTGCTGGCAGTAAGTTGAAGCTCGTTAACTCGCAGTTCTACGGCCGCACTTGAAAGAGTCATGGGTTGTTCCTAGAATGTGCATCTTCCATCTCTTGAACTTCCGTTTCAGGCAGCGTTTCATTCCAGCTCTTTACTGATATTTTACCTCCTTGTGTTGGAAGTAAGTGTTGCATACAACCAGTTTGTGGAGTGCACAGAATTCCAGGAGCTTTTCTCCTCTGTGGGTGTCCATGCCTGGTAATCTGTCCCTAGTTTGGCATTGAAATCCCCCATCAGGATGAGGATTTCTTTCTTAGGGATTCTCTGTATGTGGAGCTGCAGTCTCTATTAAAATTAATTGTTCTTTTCTTGTTTAAATTGATCATAACATGAATAATAAAAGTTAACACTGCTACTTTCTTTAATATGACCAGAAATTTATGTTCTTCAAATACAAAAATGGTGAGTGCCGGTGTGGCAGGAGATATAGTCCTCCGGACTCACATCCTGGATTCAGTTGACTCTTCACGCAACATTATTTTCACGCTTTATTGCGTTGTCGTCTATGGAGCCCGGACTATAGCTCCTGTCGGACTATATCTCCTTTTACACCGGTCACGTGTGTGACAGTAATTAGCACATCAATACCTTTTGAAAGGAAAAAGATCTAAACCATTTGTTTTGTGTAATGGAAGGTACACACAAACTGGCTTTTGACATGAAATATGAACATTACTGAGGCAGTGGTTTTCTAGTAATAAAAAACTTCTTTATCTTTTTGGTCACGTGTGTGACAAACCAAAGTCAATTAAAATTCTTTGTTAATTACTTACCTATTTCCTATATTTTTTTTAATTTTCAACTTAATTTTAAAAATTGAAGTCCACACAATACTTTAAGCAATATTTCAAACAAAAAATGAATAACTATTCAATATAAAATTAAAGAAGCAAAGTGGTCTAATTATCTCCCTTTTTTACCCCAAATTGTTAAATACTTTCATATAATGCAAATGAGAGTGTTTGAGTTAAAAATATCATGCAGGAAACTTGGAAGGATATTTAACGTGATAATTTAAAGAAATTTACAATACCATTTACTTAATTTTGTCAAAAAGGTTACTTTTTTTAAGAATGGCACAAAAAGAATTGTAATGAGGGGGATATGAATTTTTTTCACCAAGGGGAGAGGGGAACATGAACTTTTAAATCGGGAAATCAGGGGGAATGCGAAATTTTTGAACGGAAGCGAGGGGGGAATTCAAACATTTTCGCCGAAAAAAATTGAAACCTTCATTCCCCTGACGTAAATAATGATCGTTCCCCGGAACTTGCATGCATGGGATATGCGTGTACAACCTCAGTGTACAACAGTCTTAGATATAATGAATTATTTGGTGTGTCATCATAATTTGAAACAAAGGCGTTTATTCCTCACCCGCGACATATTGAACGTTTTCTGCAACATAACGTGGCGCACTCTCCCAAATCAGAGCGTAACGAATCTTGAACTCATTTATTTTTAATTGTAACGATACAGTGAGTGTGGCGGTAAGTGGTAACATTTACAACGGTCTCTTAACAATAACACATTCATAGGGTTTCCAGAAAAATTGGTAAATGACTTGTTACATTACCTCAATGAATGTGGTGTGGGTGTGTGGGTGTGTGGGTGGTGTGCATAGTTCGCGAGTGTGTGTGCGCGCGCGTTTGTGTATGTTATGTATGTTTATGATATGTAGGCCTTGCTATAGGTGTGTGAGTGTGTTTATGTGTAAACGGTGTAGCATCTGTCTTTTGCGTATGGAAGGGCACGTACTAAAAATAAAAATACCAACTCTTAAACAACCCAAATCAACTGAAATCATTTAACATGACACAATGTACAATAGCTGACGCTATCTCCACTGTATCCGTCTATTAATGTCGCCCTTACTTTCTCATACTGTCAGTTTTTCCCCTGTCTTTCTGTCTCTCTCTCTGCCTCTCTCTCTCTCTCTGTATCTGTCTTTCTCTCGCTCCACTCTAACGTGGTATTGGTATCCATTTCATATAATTTTTGAAATCGTTGTCTTGGAGTTATTGCAAAATCAGTTGAATTCATTTACTGATTCAAAAGGCCTACACAAAAATATAAAACCACCATGTATTGCCCAATCCTTCAATAAGAAAGGTATCATTTCGGTCAAAGTCCTGCAATAAATTCCCCGACAGTGAAATGCATACGTGCACTGTTAATCAGTTCAACCGCGATTAATTTCCTGCTACGAACTAATTATGGGGTGAAACATTGCACGAGTGTAACTCACCGTCCGCCTCTCATGTTACTTATACAAACTGAATAAACCTTAACTTACATGAACCAATAATACTTTGACCCGCTGTATATCAGCACATTCGCTGATAATCACTTGACGTTAAGTTGGTTTGAGAAAGGGGTAGCGTATTTTTTACATGAAGTGTGCATCTTACAAATTATTCCCATAATTGCACATTCAACCAGTTAAAAACGTTGAAGAAATAATTAGAGGTCATTGTTTTCATTGATTTCTTCACCTTCATCAACACTAAGGGTACTCATAATTTCAACCACAATGTTGAGCTCAAAGATACGACCGACTATGCCAAACTACGAGTTGAAATAAAAGCGACATAGACAAAGGACTTTACGGCTAATAAATACGGAGCACATCTCGCATGTGAGAGATAATGCTTTGGAGAACTATTTCTGACACCAGAACATCATGGAAAAACCACTTGTATTATATCGGTATCCTATAAGGAAAACATATTTTCTTTTCATTCTTCTGTCGTGCCTTCATTGTGGGATTACTGCAACGGACTTCCCACGAAGGACAGAAACATCATCCGAGCCTTCTTATGTAGAGGACTATTTTACCAGTTTTTGTACAGACATTTATGAAACTTCTCACAACGATTTTGTTATTAATTTATTGTCAACACCATCCGAGCTGGGAATACCATCAGTTGAGTTGCACCCTCTAGCAGGTAAGAGTTTTAGTGGAAATGTTTTACACTATAAGGGGAGAACCACATTGCAAATTCCTAGATTTATTTGGAACCAGAGGATAAGGCTTCCTTTAGAGTAAACGACAGTAGGACCAGCAGGTACACCATAAAACATGAGGTACATCGGGGTTACGATTATTTTAAAGCAGGCACCTATTACAAAGACGGTTTCGGCGGAGTTTATCTACCGTTAACAAATTCCTCTACTTTCTACAAAACCATAAACAATATTTAGGCTAAATTAAAAAATAGTCAAACATTATTGAAAGAGGTTAAGAAAATGTCATCTAATCATGTTACCTAACGCATTAACAATAATTTAAACTCCTAAAATTGTAAAGTTTTTTGAGCCACTTATTTCTCATTTATTTTAGACCTGTTTGGGTTTTTTTGCTAATGTCATCTTTTCTAAAATGACACCACTGTTGTAACAATCGCTTTCTACATAGCTGAGTACCTCCCAATTGTTAGCAGGTGGGTCTCAAACAGAATGTCCAAATTGATGACCAGTATCTGTGTTAATCCTATTGATTTTGTTGCTATATGACGAATTGGTTAGAGTTTTATGAATAAGAAAGTGCGAGGACAGGATAAATAGTTCTACAGGCGGCTCAATATGGATAAATTAATCTCTCTTTGTGATTACTAGCACGGCGCTCTTACCAATTAAGCTAACAAGCCAACAAGCCAGGAGCGATAGGTATTAAGTCGGAAAACATGCCTATCACTTTCCTAGAGGATAGCATCAGAACGGTATATTTACATATTCACATTGATTTGAATGTTTTAATCACTTAGTTCCCTAGGTAGACAAGGATGAATCTTTATTAATCTTTCTCTGAAAATAGCCAGCGCACGCAAGTGTTAAAAAGTGCGCTTGGCTGGATTCAAGGGGCTGCTAGCACGGCGCACTTACCAATTAACCTAACACGGCAGGGTTAAGAGAAACGATAGATTTGATCTATAGGTATTAAGTCTGAAAAGGCGTCCATCACTTTACTAGCGGATAGCATCAGAACTGTATATTTTTATACATACGATATTCACATTAATTTGAATTTTGTAACTACTTAGTTCTCCATGTAGAAAAGGGCGACTTTTTATTCATCTTTCTCTGGAGATGGCCAGCACACATCCTTGTGCACTTGGTTCGAATTCGCTGGTTATCTCCAGGGAAAGATTAATACAAATTCAAAGTGGTCATTTGTTGTTCAATCCAAACCTTGATAAGGCTCTTGAAGCTGGTGTGCCACAAATGCAAGTTGCAGCAAAGTTTGGAATGAGTGAAAGCATGATATTCAAACGAAGTAAACGTCCCAGAAAGATCACAATGAAAGAAGATCGATTCATAACTTTTCAGCACTTCGAAACCGCAGATTATCTGCCACACATCTCCGGGCAAGACATGAGACAACTAATGCAAATTTGCCAATTCTGTTAGAGAGCCACCTGCAAAAAAAGGCGAGGTACGCAACCATAAAGCAAACGATTGTTACAAAAGTGGTTACAAAAGTAGTGTCGTTTTAGACAGGAGGGAGTTAGCTAATACACTGTTGTATAAAATGGACAGAAACATGTCTCGAATTTATTAATGAGAAAGAGTCAAAAACCCTTCCAAACTATTTTGAGGAGTTTAGTTGAATTGAAAGGAATGCGCACTGTGAAAATCATATATGAAATGTATGTAACAATAAGTATTTGAATCGTCAAGACCCATGTTTCATCACAGTAGGGGCAAATAATTGAATGCTTCCAAAAGTCACTGCGAATTACTATCACTAATAATAACTTATCACTAGAAAATGGACATTGTCAGGATTTTCGTAATGTTTTATGTTCATTTCAATATGTAGCGTGGAATTTTATATTATTGAATGTAATTGTTACCCATTAAACCCAACCGATTGAAAGAAGAGCTCAACTCCATGCATTTTGAAATTTGTTTTTTTTATATTGACTTGCACAGGAAAGCATTTAATCTTCCATTGAAATGTAATGAGTGCTGTGCGGGGAAGCTTGATACAATTCTCTTTCATATACTCTGGGACTAGTATCATGGAAATATTAAAAACATGTTTCAAACGAAGTGTTCAGCTCTGGTATTGATGTTCACAATGCCCAAAAAATTGGAAATCTATGGTTGATATGTACATAAAATCCTTGTTTAGGACAAATCTTATTACTTTAATTTGTTGTGAGCGCATTGATCTGTTTGCATGAATTTGGATTATGCCAAGCAGAAATGGAATTAATCAAAGGAGGCATAACACAAGAGCTAGACAGAAGTTGTTTTGGCATTTCGGATTAAAAATGTGGTCTGCCGTAAAGATTTTTTTAAAACGAGAAATTTAGCTTTTTGACTATGTCTAAAACGATTCTTTAACATACAAGATGGTAGTTAATTCAGACCAAGGTACACTTCTGTCTTTTTCGATTTGATAACTTGACATGCCTCAGTGCCCAGAAAAATCATTGTCTTATTAGTTTCGCTTCGGCCCGAAAAGAATTAATTCAGTCTTCCTAGGTATGAAGACAATTGTTTCCATTAGCAATCTTACAAATTCCTAATTTCAGGGATTTTCGCGGGGATCTTTGTCCAGAACAAAATAAAGCGCCTACATCGGCATAATGTAAACAATACACCATACACGGAATTAAAGCATGTCATAACATAACATAAAAATAAGAAAAAAAGTGGACTCAGGATACTGCATTAAGGCCCCTCCACGTAATAGTTAGAAGATCAGATTCAACATCCGATAAACTCCTCAAAAGAAGTAAGGGGGGGAATTTTTTCAGACATGTATTTCTCATGTAATTGAAAATTGTATTACACTCTATTCAATTCAGTGAAAATCTCAGTTATTCCTCTGTACAATGCCCAAATGATAAGATTGATTTCTTCATGGTGAGTGACACTCCTTTGAATTACTTGGTAGTTTGAAAAAGAAAGTGCCAAATTTCAATAAACTCAGTTTAATCCTTTGTTTAGGGTTACACAGCTTAAGATGATTAGATTTGCTTTTTAAAACCAGGGTCTTGAATAGGAGAAGTCAAAGAGTGGTTATTCAGTTATCTAATAATGCACGAGTATCCGATGTAGAAAAGGCTCGTGTCAAAGGGCAAATTGAAGCTGGCATATGCCAGAATCAATTTGTATCCAATTTTGGGGTGAACCTAGCAGCGTATCAAAATGTAAAACAAAATTCCGTGCAACTGGTAATGGGAATGTGAGACCCATAAGCGGTTGACCCCGGGCGGCAACACCCGTGAAAGCCAGGTTTATTACTCTGGCTCTTCGGGAATTGAGATGTCTTCCACATGGCCAGGCACGGTTTGTGGGACAGTATCGACACGAGTCCATCTGAGAGGCCGGTAACTTGCTAACAAGCCATCAATGACAGCCTTCCCCCACCAGGCCCGGTACGGTGGTGTGGCAACACATTCCCCCTATCCAGTTGTGGGTAATTAACATGGTGATAGAAATTCACGTTTTCATAATGAATGACAGATTGGAGTCGAAAGTTGTATGGTAGACGAGTTTGCAGGAGACGAGGTGAACGTTTCCCTGAATGTTGCATTGGTAGAGCGACAGCTTTTGGAGGAAGGCAGCGTATTTTCAGGTGGAATTTTAATAACATGGCAGACAAGCTTGTGTTATTAAAGCAATAATGGCACATTTTTTGAAGAGCGCCCGCAATTTTCAAAATTTGATAATTTTGGCACCGTTACCGTTGGGATTGTCTAGGAAACTAACCTGCGAACGAGAAGGCCAGAGCTGAAATGCTACTTTATGTCAGTCCATGATGAAATAGTGCCAACTCGATGAAATAAACTTGATTTGCCTGACAACAAATAAAACAACTAATGGATGAAGCGTAGACACGTACATGGCGCTATTTCCCGGCTATTCACATTGGAAGGCCGTCTCCAGCAGCCGTGAATTATTATCGGGATCCTGATAGAATATTCTAATTACAAAATTCATATGAGGGAGACAAACATTCATGAAATAAAGTCCCGTGTGCATTTGTGGTTGAAATAAGCCACATGTCTTAGATAGCGTCAGGAGGTCAGAAAGAAAAGAAAACACACATTGCCAAAATTGCAGCCCTGTAGGGGGGTACTTTATAGGCTAGTTCAAAATGGCCGCCGAAAAATGTTAAACGCCTAAATAGGCTACAATGAACAACGTTTTGTGATGAAAGCACAGCAAAGTCTATATAATACACAGGTCCCAACAAAGCAGGCAAAATAAATGTGTTACACTGGAACCTTTGATTTTGCCCACCCCCCCCCTCCCCCGTCCCGGTTGTCACTGTTGTTAATCTACAACACTATGAGGGGAACATTATTTGTATGAGTATTTAAATGTATATGGAAATTAAAAAAACAGGCGTATGTTTTCTCATTATGTTGCTGATCAGGCAACTTGCATGACAGATTTTAGGGGGGCAAAAAAACAAAAAATTACAAAACCTTATGCATTAATGCCATATCAAGTCGTAAATTGTACTAATGTCTTTATTTGGATTAACAGGAAAATGGTGGATTTGGTGAAAAAGTCGCATGTCTTTGATGCGATCATGTCATTCACACTACCAATAGAGGCTAAAAAACCCCACGAAAAATCCATCATTCTTGTTTCAGTGCGATATAGATTTTATAATTACCCTTACCTGATCAACTCTCAAAGTCCATGAGTCAATTTTTAAGATTCATATTATTCAAATAATCAATATTGATGAGAGAATGTCAGCTGATAAAGTAAGATACTGCGAACAACTTTTCCGTATACTAATCAAAATCCCAATGCCCCCTGAAAATCTTGACCCACTATCATGAATATTGGATCATACAAGGTATGGTGATGGTATCCTGAAATTCAAAAAACATCTAGAAGATGTGATATTGTGGATATTCATTTCCAAATGGTATAGAATCTTACTGCCATGCTAGAGTGCACACGGGATATTGCAACGAGTCAAAGAACGATATGAACAGATGATAGCTGTAAAAGATTCTTGGATGATAATCAAGGTAAATGTTGTGGACGTAAATTGGTTCTGTGCATTCATAATGTGGAAGCCTTATTACCTTGATCTCAACGAGAATCCTCTGATAGGTCTCACACCTTGTTGATTGTCCTAAGAGGTGTGTGTTCCTTCTTGGAAGCAATGGTCTTTGGATGGCGAGAATATCTCTCAAGTACATGACCGAAACTAGTTTATAAACAAATTCTGGAAAGAATGGGGATTGCTGCAAAATCTTCTCGGGCATCGTCACATGCATACGCAGTGAATGTGTGAACCTTTGTGCTGTTTCCTAGGTAGCATTTGGAAACAACACACTTTCGATGTGTTTACTTCACCTGGTTGTTGGCTTCATCACATCGTGTGAATGTTCGATGGACTACATGTCAAGTTGTCCTTAAACGGAAACCGAGAGACATGTTTTTCTCAAATACTGGCAAGACATTTTAAACTACAATATTTTTTTTTTAATGTTAAGTATGTTCTCTATCTAATGCAATACTAGGCAATACATGTGCCATAAGAGATGACCGAGTTCAATTTTAAGAAGCCTTGTGACCTACTACTTTGCACCAGAATGACAGCAGTTATCACCTAGCTATTATTTAAGTATTATAAGCTATGGCAGCTTATGCCCATCATCCTTCAACATAAAACCAATTTCTGGCAACCCGAGAATATTTGCCCTGCGTCATCATGCTCAAGAATCCCGAATCACGTTGGTCTGTCCACAAATGTCCCAACTTCAATTCAAACTAATTCCTGATGCCTCACGTGGTGTTCTGATACACTTTGCTTCGAGATGACTCTATGAAAAATGTCGTAACGTGAGGTCTTGATACCTTATAGTGGCCACTTAACTTCATGGAGCAATTCTCCTTATGTTAGAGAGTTGGCCTTACGGAATTATTCGCCGATGAGCTGGTTCTCCATCTGCTGTATCCTCCTACCGTCATAGCCTGTTTGACTGCGCAATGTTTGGTGTTTTGGATGGTTTCTGTAATTGTGGATTTTCTCATTGATCATCTCGCGATATTGTTCACCATTAATTTCGCATTAAAAACAACACAGGGTTATCATCTTGCGATATCGTTCACCATTAAGATTTCCATTGAAAAAAACAGGGTCGCGAAGGGCGTGCTATTCCGTAGAAACCTTATCCATAGAGGATCTGGTGTCAAGGTCCATTGCTGATTTCTTAGGAATCACCTGTGGTCATTATTGTTAATAATTGATGTAAAGGCACTTGATGCTGTCTTTTTTCGGGACAATCTTCAGAGGCAAGTTTGCCATCCTTTATGTCCGCAATTGGGACATATGCAGTATTCCAAAACGATAACGCCCGTCCGCATCGTCTTGGGGTGCGTCAATGAGTAGCTTGAGCATGAGAGGGTCAAACACTTCAGGGGGGTGTTGGGTAGTGGCCTGCCAATCAGCAACCTCAACAAATTGGCGCAATCCTCTTAACCCTAAATTGATATCCAGGTACTGCAATTTGGCACTTTCTCTTGCAGACCTACCAGTATTCACTCAACCGTGAAGAATAATTTATCATTTTGGGGCTTGTATATAGGAAGACTGAGATATACACTGACATGTAATAGAGTGACTACTGTCTGAAAAAATGTCCAATTTTTTGAGGAGTTTATTAACAATACGCCTCCTGTTTAGAAAGATACGAATGTAACCATCGATTGATTGAACACCCATTGCATGATGATGATCTACACGTAATCCCCCCCGCCTTCTGGTGTCCAACAAAATCAGCCATTAAATTCTGCAAGACACTGTGGCTTTCTGATGTATATAATCTTGTCATTTATTAGAGAATAAGGAAGGCCATTATCAACGCATATACTTTTTCATTTGAAGAAATAACGTTTCGTACTTTAAATCAAAATTAGCATCTTTTTTACGTGACTCAGTAATGCAACCAGAAATTTAATTCCATTCATTTTGTTGTTTTTCCGGTGAGGACCTACTCGTAAATCTGATGCGCTCGGTTTGAAATTTTGGTGACGTCAGTATGGATGTCCTATCCCGTAACAAAATACCGGAGGTAATGCGACTGACGTTCCTACTGTAAAATGTCACCTCACTTTATACCATAGCCTTCATAAACAATGGAGCTAAAGCTTTTTGAACAATCGGTCCGGTATATGTATGACTGCCCTCGTCAAATTATCTTAAGTATCCAAAGGATGATTAAACACAGAATCTCATAAGAAAGTGTATGGTATGCTAACTTTTCGATGATTGAATCCAAACCTTCCCTACTTAAAGCAATAACCACAGTTTTTGAGCGCCCCAACTGCCAATTTTCCCAAAATTTGATATGTTTGCATCATTGCATTGGTAATTGGATGTAACAGACCCTTAATGGAAATCTTAACTTTTCTATGTATCGCAAAAGAAGACTTTGGTAATTAGGGAATTAAGATCGGTACTATAACATTCAGTTGGCTGCTGGAAAACATCTTCCAATTGAAATAGCTATTCAATAGAACCAGGTAACGTGTCTGGATCTATGCCCTCTCCAACACCCAAAGGTCCTTCACCTGTGATATCCTATAATCAGCACAATATCACTGGATGGACTTACGGCAAAAACATTTACGGCGCGACGTCTGTCTTTATCTGTGACATTTGTTGCGCTGCAAGCGCACTTGACCGACTCTTCCACCAGCATGGGAGTGGTAAATCTCTCTGAGCTATGCACGCTTCACGTATCAAATCATTATGGCACCTCCACGTATCAAAATCATGGCGAGTTTACCTGCGCATGTCGAGTTTCACTCGCTGTGTACTCGATTTTTCCTCGCCATATTCGATTGTGCAGCGTTATATGTCTGAGTTACAGTGCTATCCTGTCCGGTTTGCCCGCTATACATCGAGTTGTGCTCTCTAGATGGTGAGTTTGACATAAATATTCCAGTTTTACGCTCCACGTATCAATAATGGCGCGTCTCCGCGCGGCAGTCGAGTTTCCAGCGCTGTGTATCGAGTTTTCCTTTCTCCTCGCCATATGTCGAGTGTGCAGCGTAGCTGCTGTCCGAGTTTACACAGCGCTATAATGTCCCTTTTGCCCTCTATAATCGAGTTTTGCTCTCTCTATATGCAGTTTTGACATAAATCATGTCCAGTTTCACAATCTCGACTATTTTTTCTGTTTTTTCTCAACATAGGAAATTCGACATGATTTTTTTTGGTGTCTGTGGTAAAAAAAATCATGTCGAGTTGCTCATGTTGAGAAAAATCATTCGAGTTTGCTCCTGTTGCGAAAAATCATGTCCATTTGCACATGTTGAAGCAAAAATCATGTCCAGTTTTTTAAAACCCGGCATGATTTATTCTGGACATAGATTTATTCTGGACATTTCAAACGGATAGGCAGCGCTGTAACTCGACATATGGGGGTAAACTCGATATACAGCTCATGAAACTCGCCATGATTTTGATACGTGGAGCGTGCCAAATCATGGCGAGTTTCACCCCGCTATATGTCGAGTTTAAAGCGCTGCCTATCCAGTTTGAACTTCTATGGCCGAGTTTCATAATCATGTCCAGAATAAATCATGTCCAGAATAAATCATGCCGAGTTTTAAAATGACATGAGTTTTTCAACATGTGCAAACTGCATGATTTTTTCTCAACATGAGCCAAACTCGACATGATTTTTTTCTCAACATGAGCAACTCGACATGATTTTTTACACATACACCAAAAACATCATGTCGAGTTTTCCTCATGTTGAGAAAAAATCATGTCGAGTTTGCTCATGTTGAGAAAAAAAAAATTCCATGTCGAGTTGACTCATGTTGAGAAAAAAATCATTGTCGAGTTGACTCATGTTGAGAAAACAATCCATGTCCCGTTTGCACATGGTTGAAAAACATCATGTCAGTTTTTTTAAAATCGGCATGATTTATTGGATGATTTATTCTGGACAGGATTTAGGAAACTCGGCACATAGAGTTCAAAACTGATAGCGCGCTGTAAACTCGACATATAGCGGGTAAAACTCGATATACAGCGCAGGAAACTAGCCATTGATCGATATACGCGCGTGAAACTCGACATACGCGGGAAAAACTCGCCATGATTTGTGATACTGGAGCGTGCCTACCTCTACTCTAGTGATCTCAGGCGGAGGTATGCCCCGACACCCCCAGGTAGAACCCAAGAGCATTAGAGATCGGTCCACATCATCAATCCAGAAGGGGGGGGGGGAAAGGAAAAAACTAAGACCTGGAAAACATCGAGGAATTGTGCATCGTGCTGGGCGCTACATGCTTGTCCATGCACATAAATTTTGGTCCTTAATGGCATGCCAAGTTGTAGGACAAGCTTTAAAATTGTATCCCCACCAAGAACTGACAACATGAAGGGAAAAAATTACTATCTGAAATCTTGTATTTTATGAAGATACTATACATCAGTCATTATTATTACAATATTTCTTAAGTTGTAAGTAACCTTGTATATTAACATTTATTTTGGAAGTAATTTCAAAAGGCAAAATTAATTCCTATGCAATTTGTTATTCAGTTACTCCCCATGCAGGTAAACGCAAAGAGAACGTTGAAAGGAAGTTATTTATCTCATCATATTTGTTTTAAACACATCAACATAAACATTGAATAAAGCTTGTGCCAATTCTTTTTAACGTCATACTTCAGACCATTCAATCTCAATGCGCAATTTATCTTGAAATGCAAATTGACTTTTTTTTACCATTTTAGCCTTTACCCATAACTACAAAATGTCTTATATGGTACAAACTGTACATTGTGGGATTCCTTATGACTATTCGGATAATATGGCATACATTTCAACATATATTAAACAGTTTAAAAGACCCCTGTGTAGCCTTAAATGTGACCCTATTGAAAACTATCGATTTGAGAGTACTAACTACCTAGGATTAATACGAGGATCCATACTTAATTACTAACACCAAAGTGGCCACACCTTTTCTGTAGTGGTGGGGGTTAACAATGAATGTTTGACCCTTGTCCATGCCCCTCTCTACTGGTATCTTAGTCCAAAAGAAGGAGACGATATCAGAATTTCATATATTGAAATGCAATAATTTGGACTTATTCTGTTAAATCTTATCCCGTGCAAAGATGGCAATTTGTAAGAACCCGTATGTAATGCTGTTAATTTCTAGTCAATCGCAAAAGGCTTTAGTAAAGAGAAATATTTAAATAAGAGATTATCAATACCTGAAGATTTCCCCAGATGTTATATCTGTATTTACACAAAACAAAATGGAGGGAAAACAACGCTTTTCTGTGATTATTTTGAAAATAATTATTTTCAAAAATAGTGCCATTGTTTTGGGATACTTGCATTGGCAGATTTCTCCAAATCTATACCTTCAAAAGTGTTATTCCAATGTTGAGAGGGTTATAAATCAACAGATTAATTGACCGGATCCTAACTCGCGAATATATCAAAAAGTTTTTATTTCATACGAAACATTAAGTGAACTTTGTAGGGTTTTAGTAGTATTTACCTTCGGGTGGGATCGCAATCGACTCTTAGACTGTAAACATAGATTTGTGACATTAGTATTGCAACAGTGAGAAGACCGAACTGTTCGTTTACAAATAGAAAGCAAAGTCCATCGTGACCGTCAAAACTTCAAATAAATTGTTACTTAACAAGATTATGTGACACAATACATATAGGATGTTTGTTCACATAATAAACATTAAAATCGCGATAGTCAATATTGTTCCGATATGCGCGATGTTCAGCCCCCCGGCTTTTCCGTATATAAATCAAGACCTGGACGGGCACCCAGTAAATTCAGGAAGCCATTCTCAATACTCACTAACATTGTTTTGGAACCTTAAAATGTTTGAAATTATCTCAAAATGTACTACTGCCACAGGAAGTGCGATTTAATGTGGAAAAACGTGGGCGTTTTATTGCGAGAAAGCACCCAGTCGGTTAACCAAAATTTATTGCGTTCAGGACCAAATGCGAAAAATAAAAAGGAGTCGGTTGGATATACATGACATAAGTGATTACTATTATGCTTTTAGGCTTTATTTGATATGATGCTGAATTAGCTCTAGCTGATGCGTTTTGCAACGCACTAGTTAAATTATTTTCTCTATTTTACGCGTTATTCCATATTAGATTAGTCTAAGACTCTTAATAATTGATTTCGCGAGCACCTCCCTTTGGCACCAAAATGCACACAAGGAAATTGATGAGTTTTAAAAAGAGTTTAACTCGTTCGAATAAATCTGGCAGTTTCCACTGTGTGTTAAAGTAACACCTAAAATGTTGAATATTTGAATTTCTGGTGACTCTGGTTGTTGGAACACCCATGGTGGTTAAATTGAGAATACAAGACCTTTTTAGTAGGTGTTTCCAATGGTTGTATGCTGGTGTTATTGTATTTTATTAGAATTTTGTCAAACTTGAAAAGTAAGTAATATTTGGTTAGTCGTTATCTATGCAACAAACGATTGCCAATCATCAAAAGAAACTTTCTTAAGTTGAAACCTCTCAATTGACAACCTTTTGTTGAGGATGAGTAATAACAATATTGTTAAATACCATAATCCCTCAATATTTGAGTAATTACAATAATGTTAAATAGCATAATACCTCAATATTTGAGTAATAGCATAATCCCTCAATATTTTCTCTGTTGTTGCTCTCTCCTTTTGTCTTTCTCTATGCAGGATTTAACCAAGCACCTCTCAAGATACACAGGTACAGTTTGCCTTCAGATTCTTTACAAGAGTGCCACATAAAACTCAACCCTACATCAACTGCTTTTAAGCATTTGTCAAAAGTTAAACCACTTTTTCTATGGACATTAGCACACCACCATAGCACGAACGTTTTTACCCACTGGGAAGCAATCACGTCGGTACTTTTTCTCTGGCTGTGTCTTTGTGGTGGAAGTAGAAGTAAAACAAAATCAAATATATCAAAAATCGGCACCTGTATATTTTATTGTTTTGTTCGTCTGTATTTTAATTGATGTGTCGCAAGGACAAGATTATAATGACTATGTTGAAGACTACGGCGTAGAAGACACCACCGATGAAGAGCCCATAATAACTGTCACTGAAGGTACGGACTACTTTTATCATAAGTCATCTTGACCGCTATCTCATCTTGTTCATCTCGCCCGATTTCTCATCATTTAATCATATCGTCTGAGTATCTCGTCATGTATCTTATCATCAAATCATTTTGACATGCTATCTCATCATTTATTTCATCTTCTTGACCGCTATCTCATCCTGTAACTCGCCCGATTTCTCATCATCTAATCATATCGTATGAGTATCTCGTCATGTACCTCATCATCTCATCATTTTGATATGCTATCTCATCATTTATTTCATCATCTTGACCGCTATCTCATCCTGTAATTCGCCCGATTTCTCATCATCTAATCATATCGTGTGAGTATCACGCCATGTATCGCATCATCTCATCATTTTGACATGCTATCTCATCATTTATTTTCATCATCTCGCCCGCTATCTTATCCTGTAACTCGCCCGATTTCTCATCATCTAATCATATCGTGTGAGTATCACGCCATGTATCGCATCATCTCATCATCTTCACATACTATCTCGTCATTTATTTCATCATCTCGCCCGCTATCTCATCCTGTAACTCGCCCGATTTCTCATCATCTAATCATATCGTGTGAGTATCACGCCATGTATCGCATCATCTCATCATCTTCACATACTATCTCGTCATTTATTTCATCATCTCGCCCGCTATCTCATCCTGTAACTCGCCCGATTTCTCATCATCTAATCATCTCGTCTGAGTATCTCGTCATGTATCTCATTTTGACATACTATCTCATCATTTATTTCATCATCTTGACCGCTATCTCATCCTGTAACTCACCCAGTTTCTCATCATGTAATCATATCGTCTGAATATCTCATGTATGTATCTCATGAATCTCATCATCTTGTAATGCTATCTCATCATTTATTTCATCATCTTGACCGCTATCTCATCCTGTAACTCGCCCGATTTCTCATCATCCAATCATCTCGTCTGAATATCTCGTCATGTATCTCATCATCTCATCATTTTGACATGGTATCTCGTCAAGTATGTCACCATCTCGTCCAACATGTTGTCTTTTATTCTGTCATTTATGTCGTCATCTTATCACCTTGTCATCTTGACATGACCCTTCAGATCTTTGTCCTCTAAATGTAATAATGATGCTATATCTCAAATTGTACTGCACTCTCAATCATACCACAATTATAGTTCTAGAAATTGTTCTCATGAAAAGTATAGCTGTATCATTACAAAATAAAGAAATATTATGTCTAAAAACAAAAAAATAAAACAACTGGCGCGATTCCAAGCTGACCAACGTGGGCTCCTTTTTGCTCAGCGCCCGGATTATCGCTTAGACAGTCAAGACATCTTACAAGCTACGTTCTAGTAAAGAACGCAGCAATACATATTCACTTATTACCACTATTACATCTTGTATTTGACGAAATAAACTGCACTCTAAACATTACAGTACACTTTAAAGTAAAAAGGATCAGAAAATGACAGTATTTGGCTGTAATTTTGAAATACAGCAAAATACTGATTTTTTAGGTTTAATTTTCCAGGATTATTACGACTAAATTAAAAGAGAGGCTCCTATTTGAATTTGAGTATCATCATTATTTTATACATATTACGAATTTTCAAGTTAATAGGATATCAAATTTACAGGAAAAGTACCGTAAATCCTACAGGAAAATCCTGGCAGCAATTCTGCCAACAGAATCTCATAAAACTACAGCTTTTACAGGTTTCCATCCAAATTCACTGTATAATCGTGATAATTAAAAGTATGATGTATATATTTTACAACAAACTGCACTGTAAATGTTTTTACTCATTGTTGAGTGAAATGTCACAGCCCTTATTGTGATCAAATCTTAAGTCAAGGGTTGAAAACCCTAGACATGTTGGGTAACCCTTAGGTCATTGTTGGGTAAAATATCTCAGCTTTTTGTAAGTAATGTTAACTCACTTTGACTAAGATTTTTAAGTGGTTTTGATTGATTTATTTTGACAGTATACTGGTAATTTATACGTAATTATTGTCGTTGGCAGAAATCGCTAACCATTAAAATACTGCAGAAAGTTGACAATATGCTCATTACATTGTAGACTTCTATGGTTTACCATGACGTTTTGCATAGGCTGATTACAATATATCTCTTTCATAACCGAATGGTTTCTCGGCACCACAATCTTTATAAAAATCTCTGAAAATGTGACCAAGCAGGGAAGGACCAAACGAACACTTCCATATAAACAAAATCCTGATATCCAATCCGTTCTTCTTTTGATTCTTGATGATTTTTTATAGGTATTAAGCTTAAAAAGTGATACCAATCTATATTTAAATCAGAAAATTTATCGAAATATTCCTCTATATAAATATGATGAGTCAAAATTAACCGAAACTTAAGGGGGAATATGGGGTTTGAGGGGCTACAAAATGAGACAGGTTAAAATTTAAAATGAGGAAAATTACCTTTCTTTTTTGCTTTTGTTTGGGCACAATCGAAGCTGCTCATTCATTACGAAGTTAGGGCGAAATTTCGCCTTAAATGTTAAATGTTCCGTTTTGGACCCTCCCCCCCAATATACCCCCCTAACCGAATCGAATTTATTTTTGTTTTTCTCCAGTGCAACTACTAACCGAATCCACAACTGCAGAAGGCATCCAACTGCAGCTAGACCAACATCTGCTATCCCTCACTGCAAAAAGTACCACACTCGAATATTCCCGACACTGCAGAGATAGTACCCCTCTGATATTCCTTCACTGCAGAAAGTACCCCGCACCACATCCAATATTCCGACTTACTGCAGAAAGTACCACATCGAATATTCCAACTACTGCCGAGAGTACCACATCTGATATCCTTCACTGCAGAAGTAACCGACATCTAATATTCCGACTACTGGCAAAGAGTACCACCATCGATATCTCTCAACTGCAAAAAGTACCACATCCAATAGTCCGACTACTGCAGAGAGTACCACATCTGATAGTCTTCACGCAGAAAGTATTACCACATCTGATAGTCCTTCAACTGCAGAAAGTAACCCACCTCCATGATTCCGACTACTGCAGAGAGTACCACATCTGATCAGTCCTTCAACTGAACAAAAGTACCCCAATCTAATAATCCGACTACTACGGGAGTCCACATCTATAGATTTTCAACTGCAGAAAGTACCACATCTAATCGTCCCGACTACTGCGAAGAGATTTACCACACATCTGATGTCCTTCAACTGCAACAAGTACGCACATCCAATATTCCGACTACTACAGAAGCACCACACTGAAGTCTTCACCTACAAAAAAAGTACCACATCAAATATACCTTCACAACAAGGATACAGTACACTTTCACCCACAATATGCAGTTCACCTCCATAACCACATCCAAGATCAACTAGTGAGGTTATCACAAGCCCAATGATCACTTCTCCAGAAGGTTAACCACCAACAATTTTTTAATTCCCACCCACTACGCTTGAAATCACTACTATTCGCTACTACACAAACCGGTGTGTTTGCCTCCGCCTGCATGTGAAGATTAAATGATGGAGATTATCATGTGAAATGATGATACTTTCAGGATTAAACTCACGCTGAAATGGTGGTTCCAGGTTCCTGCCTGTTTAAACCAAACTAGTGTCGATTCATCGACAGCGTAGTATGTTTTTAAAAATTTCACATCGCAACAAATTTCCTGTATCAACCCGATTATTTGAAGAGTATACTACTTGTCTGTTATCCTTTCTACCTTTTGTAATCCTACATGACGGAGCGTGGCCTGCGTAGTACAAAAACGTGCTCGTTATATGTAGGCAAGTTACCCCTGATGCATCACCTTGCCTACCCTCGTTCATTAAAGGCTGACTCAGAGATTTCGAAATATAATTTTAAAGTAATATAAAAATAGTCAATTAGAATTAGAGAACTAAAGATAGTCACCTAAATGCTGAATTCCAAAGTTAGAGATGAATCGGATTTTTTGTTTTCGTGCAGTAAACATTTATGTACAGTATAACAGTGCCAAAGGATATTGTGTATAACAAAAATTCGGAATTTTAAACCAAAGTTGTGATTTTCTATATGAAGGACTTCGATTTGAGCTTAGTTATTTCATACAGTGATTAGTATACGAACAATGCAAAAAACAAAAAACAAAACAGGATTAGTTTGAAAATTGAGGGCGCCCTCTTCGGACAATATCTGAGTCAGCCTTTAACTGATCGTATTGATTGTTGTTTGTATGCCGTGAGGCTGAAAAACACCAACACACAAACAAACAGACAAACAAAAAACAAACAAAAAAGTGCTCATATTTAATCTTGATCTTCGAATTTATTCAAGCAGTTTACCAATATTTGGATGGTGAATATCTCTGATTTCCGGTGCTCCGTGGTCTCAGGTTTTTCCCAGGAACATAACGACATTGTCATAGTAACTCACTCTGTGATTGTAAGCTCAAACTACGAGACAGGGGCGATCGATTTTGCTTTCCGTTATGGTCTCAATGTCACTGGGGAACTCCAACAATACGAACTGAGTGAAGATAGCTGTGAATTCTTCAGAGGTATGGAAAACCTTTGTACTTATTCTCTTAATTCCTTAGATTTATTAAGGTCTAAGGTGACTGATATTTGTGACAATACCCGGGACAATACCTCTTGGGATTTAAAAACAATTCTTTTAGATTCGAAAATAAATCTTTAAATAGATTTATAAACAGTTTTTAACTCAAGTCGTGTCCACACGTGTAGTTATTACCGGTATTAACTAAGTCCGATGGAATTAAAAAAACAAATCCACTAATTCCCCTCACGCCTATTGTACCCTATTGTAATCGTCTCCACATGCGGTCGGACATAAGTCACTTAATACCGGACCTAAATTGATTGGTTTTAGTGTTTGATATAAATTTGCCGTGTGAACGCACATCGGGTTTAACTCTATCGGACCTAACTAGGCTTAAGTCCGACGATTTAATGCCGAAGAAGAGCAGGGTTAAGTCCGGTCGTAACTTTACGACCGGTGTGAAGCAGATATAGTCCGGTGGGAGCCATAGTCCGGGGCTCCATAGACGATAACGGAATAAAGCGTGAAACTAATGTTGCGTTAAGAGTCAACTGAATCGATTGCCCTATTGTTCACCATTGTTCCCGGACTATGAGTACGCCGGACAATGGTTACTTCTACACCTGTATTAGTAAAGTACGTGTGGACATGCACGACCGTACGCTCTGTCGGACTTAACTGTGACCAGTGTTAACACAAACAAGTAAGCACCTGTTCTACTGACATATTAGAGGTGTGAAGGATTTGACCTAAGTGACTTATGTCCGACCGCATGTGGAGACGATTACAATAGGGTACAATAGGCGTGAGGGGAATTAGTGGATTTTTTTTTAATTCCATCGGACTTAGTTAATACCGGTAATAACTTAATAACTACACGTGTGGACACGACTTCATTTAAAGGTTTATTTTCAAATCAAAATGACTTATTTTAAATATGGATTTAAATTGTTAAGTCCAAAAAAAGGTCTGTCACTAATCAGTCCCATTGGACTTAAAAATAAATCTAAGGAATTAAGAGAGATATATTGACCATGTGTTTTAAATGGGGCTAAAAAATCAAGTTAGCCCCAAAACAAAAAGTGAAATGCATTGTTTTTACTGACATAGTTAAAAGCTTATAAAACCAAAATATTACTTTGGCATCACCTGTACTAAAGAAACATTTTCTTTCTCTGAGACACTTTTGTTTAGAAAATGTACTGAATTCACTAAATTCAAAAAACTTCAAACTTCGAAGTTAGCCAATCACAATTGGTGTTGGAGTACGTGGGTTATTATACGGAATTAATCTCATTGTTATTAACCCACGTACTCGAACACCAATGTCAGATAATCATTTTCCCGTTTGTTTGATCGAAATCGGACATACGGTTCCGATGATGTGGTCAATCGAATTGAAGTAGCATTTTAAAAGTTGCTCAAAATGTGCGATTTCCTATATGTAAAAATTTTCAAGAGGCAATTTAAAGGTGTTTTTTTTAAATGGTTATGGGTATAGAATTTTGCTACATTATTTTAGCTAAAATAAATTGCATAGTTATTTTCTATAATTTTTGCAACAAAATGATATCACATAAATGATATAAATTGCAGGTTGTGGAATTTCTTATGTATTTTGTTTCCTCACCTTTCGATATTTAGTAAAATTTACTTTGAAATTAATTACATCAGAATTAATGCATCAAATTTTATGATTCTTTCAAATATTATAATAAATAAGCATACAACTGAAAATAATAATAAAAAAAATATTTAGTATAAAAAACGCCCTCAACTTAATGGAATATTTATCTGTATCTTTTTTAGCTAAAATACGCATTTTGCAACATGGGAACAATCATAACAATTAAATGAAACATCGTAGAGTCATGCAAAATGGCACGTGATGATAATTACAAATGGATCTACACGAAGCCGTGTTTTAATTTGATTTTCCAAATTTGAATTATGAAATGACCTGATTGGTCGATTTCCGGTTACCATAGCAACCACATCAAAAATCTAGCTTCAAGGTTTTGTGCGTATTGAACGTAAATATCTTCCGTCCAAGTATGGTATATGGTATGAATGCGAGTGTTTGCTAAGCAGTTCTGATTGTGCCCATGTTCCCCGTATATCTATCAAACGATTCTAATTTGTTACCATTTTTTAATATATAATTTTTGTTTCAATTTGTATTGGGTAGTCCTTAGCACTCTATGTATTAACACCCTTGGGCATAGATCTAAGGATAGAATGCTTCTAGAAGGACTAGTTTGGGGTCAAATCATAAAATTATTGGAATATATGGGCCCTCTCACCTTCCTTCTGATTACTGGTTAATTGTTTTGGCTCCTCCCAATCTACTACATAGTTTCATGGTCTGTGATTGCTGATTTATTTTTTTTTCAGATGTTAATTCTTTTATTTGCGCCCTATTGAAAGTTTTGTTCAAAGTTGGAAAATAAATGACTGCTTATTACTCTTACAATTGCTTTTTGCGGTCCGTCAAAAAGATGAAATAAGAACATAAAATCATAACATAAGAATACAGCAGTGGCGTAGCCAGAGGGGGGTAGGGGTGAACGTCCCCCCCCCCCCGACCGAGATGTTTTGTCGGTACATAACGGTTCGTCGGTACATTTGTCTAAAAAGCTGTAAGTTTTTTTTTTATCGCGTGGTGCATGATAGAGCTTCATGAAAATTTGTTATACTAATAATAATAACTGCTTAATTGGTCAATATGCCCCTCCCCGTCTTCAGAATTTGGAGGCGACAGTAAACAAAATGGGTCAACCGGCGAGCGTAGCCAGCCGGGAAAAAATTGTTGTCGGTACAATACACGTGTCGGTACATTCACAAATCTGTGCCCCCTCGTCAACAAAATCCTGGTTACGCCACTGGAATACAGAGAGTTCGCTCTTTTAACCCTCGTCTACCGAAGGGGGGGGGGGTGCTTACCACCCCCCTTCAGGTTTTTCCCCGGCTTGCTAAAACCCCCTTTTTTGGTGCCAAATTATTTAATGTAGTTGTCAATTGACATGTTCCGCTCCTTTTAATCCAAAACAAACATCCACCGGGGTATAGGTAAGATACAGGGTGATCCCAAAGTGATCGATAGGGGGGGGGTGGTAACCACCCCCCTCCGGAAGAGAAGTACCAACATGCCTAACACAACACAGGAACATCACAGACACTTGATTTTGGTACCAATAGATAGCTATGGTCCTCCTCTTTCCATTGATACCAAAATGAGTACCAACATGCCAAGCATTACGTCACAATGACGTCATAAAGTTCGCATATCAGCAAAACTGCCATTTCCATAGACACACACAGTGAAAAATTCAATTTTCCGCCAAAAAGGTTAGGAAAATCAGATTTTCATACGGTTTTTGACTCTACTTGATGGGAAATGACTAGTTTTATATAATGACAGCATTTTAGAGCTATAATAAGGTGTTTGAGTCGCTAAAATTGCAAAATATCAATTTTTCACCCTATATTCAGTATTTTCGTACTTTCCTCAACATATGACGTCATGCTGACGTCATAATGGGGATGTTAGTACTTATTTTGGTACCAATGGAAAGAAGAAACCCTAAGCTATCCATTGGTACCATTTTTTTTTTTTTTTTTTTTTTTTTTTTTTTTTTTTTTTTTTTTTTTTTTTTTTTTTTTTTTTTTTTTTCCCCCCCCCTTCGGGACTTTTGTTACAAAAAATGGCTCAGGTAGACGAGGGTTAAACGCGAATCTGTTATTAAAGTTTTTGAGGAATCAATATAATGTGTCTTATGTAGTAATTTCATTTAGATTACACGCCCAATAGATTTTTACCTTGTATTTACCTATCAATGGCTACATAGAAATGTCTTAAAAGTGAAAAAAGTGTTGATTTGGATTTGCTTATATTTCAGTATAAAACATAGGCCGAATTTCGTATATGCTCCAATATGGAATTAGTAATTTCATATTTTTACCAAAGAAATAATTCTCAGTTTAACCCTTTCAGATGGGGCTTTTTTGATGAAAAGCTTTGATCAGTGCAATAATTAGGGTGTTCGATTTCTTAGGGACACCTGATATGCGAAATCTCTCGTTGAACTTTTAAAGACAAAGAAACCAACTGTTTAAAATTGACTGAACATGCAACAAATAAAGTAGGCTACATTTGTATGTTTACAAGGTCCACATAAAATTATTTTCCTATCATCTTAGTAAATTCTCCAAAACGTAAATCACTGATATCTCAAAAAAGCCAATTTTAACGAATCTCGTTTTTGAATATTGGTGTCAATTTAAAACGTAAACAAAACGATTCATGTGGGTAAACACTATAAGAGAAAAACCCACGAAACTAATCTTTAGACAATAGAAAAATCAAAATTTGGAACAAAATATGCTTATTATGTATGATGATAAGGACCGCGACAGATGCTAAGTAATTATAATGTCTTTGTTCTAATATTTACCATGTTTACTATCAAAACAGAGTATGATGAATGCGACGCAGGAGAATATGAATGCACTCAGATATGCATAGACACACGCAAAGGGTATAACTGCAGTTGTATGGATGGCTTTGAACTCATGCCTGATGGTTTAACATGTCAACGTAAGTTTTCCATGTGCAGCGAAGAATTAGCAGTTTTTTAATAACGAATGAACAGACTTGCTCTTGCTATAAGTTGAGAGTGACTGATATTGACGGTGATTATCGGTCGATATGAAGTTTTCATTTCTCGCCATCTGGAGGGAACTATTAGATTTTGCTCACCCAATCACCTGAGGTTGCGTCTGGGCCTACTAAGTACTTTCTTATTTTAACATGTTTATATATAGTAATAGTGCAAAATCAATCCAATTTCATGCACAATTTAATAGATGGAAATATAAATGGAAGGATATATTTTGGATATTACTTTCTTATTGCAGTTATTATTTTCTTTTTGTTGCTATTGTACAATTAAGGATGGGTGAAATGGATGACGAAATATAGGCCCAATATAATATTAAGCATATAGGGTCTACTCTACGCCTAACTTTGAATTGTTTCATTCTGTGCTTTTAGAACGTGTTTTCTTAAAGGTGCATGTTTCAATCGTCTTTGAGACCCCCCTGATTTAACCGGAAGTAGTATCAATTTTGATATCAGATGAAAGGTCGTATTTTTCTCATTGTCATCCTGAAATTTGAGCCCTCAAATCCATTTCATTTACAAGATATAAACAAAAACAGCCGTTTTAATGGTCAGCCATCAATATTAGCACAGTTTGAATAGGGCTTTGCAATATGCATTATTACTTCTCCCATCAAAACCGCAAGTTTGTTTCCCCCGGTACTTGATGGGGCGTATGTGCAAGTGCCAGGCTCTCGTATCACGTAGAGAACACAATAGACATAAATCGGAACAAGCACCTTTAATACTATGCTATAGTATAGAACATCTCGGTGCTCAGCTTTTTCGCTCATGGAATAACCCACTGGATGACCTTTGGGATGACCCTGATGACCTTGAAATAACCTTTAAAATGTTGGCACAAATGTTGACTTAACTCAGCAAGTTTAAAAAATGTTGCCATCAAATGTTGACGAAGCCTACCCATTGCCATACCTTCTACTGATTTGTTCTTGTTGACCCCCTGATGACCTCCCAATGACCTTCCAATATTTTGCCATCAATTTTGACTAAACCCCGCACGTTTCATGACAGTCAGAAATAGCTCTATCTTCAGAAGAAAATACGGAATGAACCATGTGGGCTGCCCCTTGCCTGTGGCCGCAAGAATAGCCGCGAACACTACTAAACTACTACTATACCAATGTGTGACATGATGACCTTTTTGCAGAAACTCCAGAAGGTTGACACGAAGATGAAAACCGGTCCAATTTCGTATAGCAAAAATAACACTTTTACCCGAAACTTGGGTTTAACCCATTATAATATCGTGTGATTATCCTCGTGGATTTACTTTACAAAAGGCTTCTATAAATTGAAGTTCGAGCTAGTTCGAAAGTAAAAAATATCATATTGCCTTTCTTTCTTAGGGCACGCGTAGTCCAGTGGATTGAGCCCCCCAACCCTCATTCCAAAAGTTGTGGGTTCGAGCCCCGCTGCTGCCAGTCTTGTGCCCCTGAGTAAGGCGCTTACCTCAATTAACTCCTCTCCGCCCAGGTGTATAAATGGGTACCAGCATTATTCAATGCTGGGAAGGAAACAGACTCGTTGTGCGGGAGGAGTGCCGAACCCCCAAAGCAAAAATACACGGAGGAATCTGGCCCAAACGCTAAGGAAAGAGAGATGGGCACTCCGCGCAACGAGCTTGCTCGGCACGACATTACCTTTCTTATATCAGATTATACCACAATATATCTGAATTATGTGATATACTAACATGAAGTGAAAAGAAGTAAGAAATACAATTGATGTGTTTTGCTTTTATTTAGCGGTTGATCCTTGTAATATTCAGTGTACTAATGGCGAATGCGTCTTATCGGACAACGGTATACCGGAGTGCCTTTGCAACCCAGGATTCGAGCTACCTCCAGATTCGAATACACTCTGTGTTGGTACGTATCATATCATTAGCATTTTCTTAACATTCCACGACATTATTAATACACAAGAGTGACTCATAGGCGGACTGACCATAGACCTGCTGTGGGATTTTACACATGGGCCGCTTGGAATGGTGCCACTTTGGGCCGGTGTAGAAGTAACCATTGTCCGGCGTACTCATAATCCGGGAACAATGGTGAACAATAGGGCAATCGATTCAGTTGACTCTTTACGCAACATCAGTTTCACGCTTTATTCCGTTATCGTCTATGGAGCCCCGGACTGTGGCTCCCGCCGGACTATATCTGCTTTCACACCGGTCTAATAAAAGGAGAAGGAACGAAAAAGAGAGAGAAAGTCCAAGTTTGCAAATTTCCCGGGAAGTTTTTATAGTCCTGCAAAGGTGAAGAATAGGGCACTCGATTCAGTTGACTCTTCACGCAACATTATTTTCACACTTCATTCCATTGACGTCTATACAAATCAGAACCAGTGAATGTATATTTATTAATCTTTACCTGGAGATGGCCAGCGCACGATAGTGTTGAAAAAAAAATTGCGCTTGGCCGGATTCGAACCGGCGACTTTCGTATTACATGCACGGCGCTCTTACCAACTAAGCTATCAAAGCTGAGTTGGTAAGGAGCGATAGATGTCATCTATAGGTGTTAGGTTCGAAAACAGAACCAGTGAATGCTGTTGTTGCTCTTACGGTTATTATTATTGTTATTCATATTGTTATTATTGTTTTCATTAATATTATTATTTTATTATATTATATATAGATATCAATGAGTGTAATAGTGACACTAATAAATGTAACCAGATCTGTGAGAATACACCGGGCAGTTACGTGTGCTCCTGCAGGAATGGGTTTCAGCTGGGCCCGGATAGCCACACCTGCTTAGGTATGGAATTGTTTGCATTTCTTTCAGTTTCTTAGTAAGATGCACAACAGAGCGCATCACTGTAGAACTATGGTGTTAACATTAACGCCGTATGGTGTTCAAAAGAGACCACAAAATCTAAACCCTTGGTGCTAAACAATTCTTATTTGAATACACTATTAGAAAATAAATTATATGTTATTTAATAACAACATATTAAACCTTGACAGTCTTCGATGTGGTCCTTTTGGAAGATTAGTAAGGTTATAAATGAGAATCCTATTCTCGAAGTTTGGGGGGAAAGGTTTGAAGGTTTCTAAGTAGTTGAAAATTTCATGTTTTTCTATGGTTTGAAGGGTGCTGAATCAGAATTTTGGGTCCAACCTCTGGGAAATATGGGGAACTTTGTAAAATAAGGGAATACAATTAGTTCATTGGTAAATTTGAAATCAAGTCAAATTTTGTTTAAATGTACAACAATGTATTTGTCTCATTATAAGGATGAAAAAAGGTTCCGACCTTTAGTTAAACAAGTACAGCCCTATTAACACTTAAGTGCCTTTTTTGTAATTGTGTAACTTATCGAATCGCTTCTTTCCATCAAAAAAATACTAACATTTCTCGCACGTCAATGAGATAATTAGCTTGGGTCATTGAACCCCCCCGCCCCCCTAGGCACCAATGGGAGTGCGATTTTTAAAATAAAAATTAGCAACCCTGTTGCCAAAAATAATTTTCTGCTCATGTATGTTCATATGCATGAAACAAAATTAATTACATAATCAGAAAAAAATAATTAACCCTTTATGTTCTGAAAAGAAGCGATTCCATCATCGAGCGACTGCGCGCCATTGCTGTGCAAACCTATGGCAAATACGACTGCCCCCACAAAAAAATACAAGAATGTTAAATATATGTAAATTGGTCCTTCAAGAGCAGATATAAACATCAAAATGATTTGCAGTGAGAAGTGAGAACACGCGTAGAACTGATTTTGATAATTTTAGACAATCTATTTTAGCAAAATTATGTACTTGTTAGGGGTGCGTCACCTTTGTGAACGCTATGAGATATGTCCGATAGCCTATTTATATTGTACCTTTGGCATTGTCTTATGCCCCTCAAAGGTGGTATGAGTTTTTTTGAATATTCCCTCGGGAAAGTGGTTTCCTTGCGGGGGTCCATAGGCACGCCCTTAGGCACCAACGTCAGTGAAAACACTTAAGTGTTAAGATTCATGGTCATCCTTCCGAGGTGTGGTAAACCTTACCCAGTTCTCCGATGTTGTTGAAACTGGTGTCAAATTGTTCGTCTTGTCTTATTTTACAATGTTTGGCATTTGGTTTTGTAATTAGTGGGCGAAATGTAACAAGGGTCTACATGGTCTAAAAGGTTCACCAACATTTGACGTAAAAATTGTATACAGAGCTGTCACCCAAAGAATTAAAATGCATTTTCTGACCATTTGACACAAGTTCCAACCAAATCTGAGCATTGCATATTTTTTGTCCTAGGATGACCTTGAACCTTATTTAATCCCCACAATCCCTTAGAATCGTATTCCTGTCATTTTTGCATTTCAACATATTTACAGAAAATGTATAATTTTTTAACGCTAACATTTTCCTTCTAATATGCAGATATTGATGAATGTTTAACCGGTGTAGATCAGTGCGAACAGATATGTGTAAATGAGGAGGGATCGTATTCCTGTGATTGTTATCCGGGCTATACACCAACGAATGCATATCAATGTACTGGTAGGTCATTTGTTACTAACCATGGAAGTTTATTTATAACTAAATGTCGTGTTCTTTACCTAATAGATAAAGAATGTGGTAACGTTAGTCCAAAGAAACCTGTAGAAACAGTCGATCTGTTACATCAGGGGTGTCAAACCTTTTGAATCAGGGGCCGCATTGGTTGAATCCACAACTATTGTTGGCCGTAAACCAGTAATCGGGGCTTTCAGGTTTGGTTTATGACGTGCCTACAAAAGTCTGGAAGTTGGACCCAAATATAACTATACCAATATTGGCTAAAAAGGGACCCATAGCAATACCAGAGATGCAGAATTTGGGTCAAAAACGTTTTTGTTGCCCTTTTTGGCAAATTTGGAAACGTTTTGGCTTCATTTTGAGGAAATTGGATTAATTTTCCCACAATGTTTTGAAAACTTTGGTTTCAGATTGATGAAATTAGACTAATTTTCCAACAATGTTTAAAAAGTTTGTTTCAGATTGAGGAAATTGGACTCATTCAAATGACATTTTTTAATCTATTATTTATGAGATATTTGTGAATTTTCATTTTTCTGGGAAGTACCTCGCGGGTACTACCTTGAGAGTTCTTAGCGGGCTGCAAATGGCCCGCGGGCCGCAGGTTGGACACCCCTGTGTTACATGCTTCATGCATTGATGCCTTTAACAAGTTCTTTTATCCTGAACCAACGAAGCAGTGGAGCATTACAGACTCTTTACGAAAAATCAGCTACACGGATAATTATTTGGGAGTTTGCAGCCAATTAGCAATTTTCTAAACTTACTCATTGGCAGCACTAGACCCAATTCTCTGTCTCAGTGCTTTTTGCTGATTTTGAGACCGATTTCTTATTCACTGAAAAATCGGAAATAACATAAGACAAGCTATTGAAAGCTGACTTTCCTTACCTCGGTGTTATTTAAAGCTATTTGAAGGGCATTTCTGCCTATAGATACATACCATTCAGAGGATCATGCATTTTAAAATGAATAAATGACATTTTTACCTTCAAAATCCCGATGCCACATAGCATGTCTTCTTGTTTTCAATCACAAGTACCGCCGGAACTAGACAGAATATTTAAATTATTAACCACTATGCATTGCGAGTGACATTTAATGACATCGTGCCGCGTACGAGTGCACAGCATTATAGTTTCCACGAACAACAGTAAGTGTAGTAACTGTTGTGCCGAAACACCCGGGTGCCGAAGTTCCCTCCTCTCAGAACTGCCGAAGTACCCGGGCATTCGGCAGAGGAGAATGGAAGTGGAAAATAACGTGCTGTTGATGTGTAGAGCACGTGTTTACGCATTGTTCGTGATTTTATGGACAATTCTACTATGAAACTCATTAAAAATCAGGCCTTTGGCATTTAGGAACAAGCATTCATGTAATAGTAGACGTAAATACGACGTTGTAACGCCAAAAGCACCCACATAGACCCCATGAAGACCCTTTAGCAAGGTAGCCGAATTCGGAAACAATGTATACGTTTTTATATGCATTGATATACATATGGCTCCCATTGTAAAGGTCCCCTTTTATTATTAGGCCGGTTGCAACACGGGTTAGGTTTAGGCCCGGGGGTTTAGGGTTGGGGTTATAGGGCCTATAGCACCTAGGGTTAAGATTATAGGGTTTGGTTATTAGGGCCCGGTGCGTGAGTACAAATATTGGGATTTTCTACCCCGGTTTTCTACTTAAGAAAGTAGGGGGGAAACAAGGTCAAGCCCCATTGAATGCAATGGACGTTGACCTTCTGTACCCCCTACTTTCTTAAGCAAGCATTTGAGACACTCAAAACTATTTCTTATTTTGATCCTATGAGCTCCACCAATAATTTGCACCATTTTTTATCCAAATTGGAGCAACTTAAAGATTTGACCCCTGTACGACTGAAATTGACCCTTTTTATTGATTTTTGCTGTTTTTAGCCTATAACTCTTCAACTTTATGTTGTAGATAGTACAAACTATACCTTTCCTGAATCCTTGTGGTTAGACAAATAACATGGTCTACTTTTCAACATGATTGGATCAATTTAAAAATTTGACCCCTGTACAAACTTTGTCTTAGCCCCCTCTCCTTAAGGCACCATTTGCTGCACTTAAGAATAGCGTTTCAGGGGTTCCTGTCAGTCTGCACTGTTAAAAACAGTTTACCGTTAAATTTACGGGAAATTTCGGCAGCAGTATTTCCAGTCAATTTTTGGGGTAAATGTGACAGAAAATTTTGTCAATTAACGGAATTTGACAGCAATTTTACAGAAATTTGTCTCATATTATGGATAAAAAATGTGTTATTTTAACAGAAATTTCCGTAATTTAAAAGTACGGAACCCCCCAAAAACAAAGTCCGGAAATCTTGCTGCCCCAGAAATTTTGAAAATATTTCCGAATAAATTAACTTTTTAGGTTTTATTTTTATTGTTTTTGCTAAAACAGATTTCCGTAAATTTACGGAAAAATCCTTTTTTTTAAGTTACGGAAATTTTTAACAGTGTGTCTACATATTTAAACTCAAACCTTTTGTACTTGCGCTGTGTTACAAATGTCTGATTAGCTCCTGGGCTATAGTCCGGACAGACGACCTGCTGCTAAAAGCCTTAAATCGGAGAGAGAAAATCGTACTTGTTACTGTAATTGAGCCAAAGATGCAGTTGGTTTTAATGTATAGGGCTCTTTAACGGAGGTAAATTATGTGAATGGACTTTTGTTTGCCCTCAGATCATCCAATCAGCGAATACAATAATGCACACCTGCGTTCACCTGACCTTTTAGGTATTCCGCAGGTGTGTAACTCTTCGTATTTCGCCATGGCTTTCTGGAGGCAGGTCTGGACAAGTTAACTTATTTGATCTCCCGTGACACGCCCTATTATTGTGACATACGTAAATTTAATTTTATTTCTTCATTTTACACACACAGAACATTGATGAATGCCCAATTTGTATCGCCCGTGTAAATACGGAATATGCCAAGATCTTATCAACGACTACAACTGTACATGCTACGCTGGTTACACAGGAGAAAATTGTTGACATAGCGTTTGTTACAATTCATTGAATCAAAGAGATTTCATCTCACGTATACGTTGGCAGATTAAGTAATATGGCTAGAGCCATGGTAAGTTGGTCCTTTGAGATCAATCGTAAAAATTCTAACGTAGATCCTCTTTCAGTTGATGGAGTAATATGGCATAACGTGTTGATATGAATGAAAATAAAAAAATCCTCTTCGACATTATCCTCGCACTCACTTCTGTTTCACATTTTTTCAGTAACGCAAAACACAATAAACACTGAGTACGTTTCAAATGACATTCAATTTAACGACAATTCCTTTTAACGACGTGTGGTAATGCCTGAAAGTAAATTGCTAGAGTCATTTAATCGTCGGCGGATAGGAACTAGTATATTAGCACCATAGGCCTGCCAACATAATCGTGTGAAAATCATTTTTCATGGGAATGAATTTGGGCCATGGAGACGAGGTTAGACGAGTTTGGGGTTATATTCCGAATTGAATGCGTTCACGAGTTGGCACGCCCAACTCTCTAGATATTAATTATTTTTGAGTAAATGGACATTGGTAAATTTTAATAGTAAATGTATCATGACGGGACATGCGGTAAGTGAATAAGTATAGTATAGTATAGTTAAGGACGCATTCGTTAGTTTGAAAGCGCAGTTACAGACATCTTGCGAAACCTCCTATCTGGCGCCGTAGTGCTATTCACCCATTGCCCATAGCGGTGTGCATGAATGTCTTCGGTTATGCCGCGGACCAGTAACAAAGTGTGAGCCCAATTATGCAGGCGTTCTAAACCCAACCTTCTCTGACAAATGGGTGACCACTCATTAGGACACCATGTCCTGTACATTAAATGTCCATGGAAAAAAAAAATGGTTTCGCTAGATGTCCCTTCCTGCCAAGTATTTTTGGCACGAACAGGATTTACCAAGGTCCTCCCCCCCTACTCGGCATTCGTTATAAGGGCTCAATGGGTATGATTTTGTTACCGGTGGATATAGTGGTTCTGTCTTTCATTGATACCAGATAGTACACATAACTCTATGCGTCCACATTGCCATCGTAAGTTAGTCGGCAAAAATTGTCAATTTCTATCAGACCGTATTAGT
The DNA here is from genome assembly GCA_023653785.1 of Ophioderma brevispina. Lineage (NCBI taxonomy): Eukaryota > Metazoa > Echinodermata > Ophiuroidea > Amphilepidida > Ophiodermatidae > Ophioderma > Ophioderma brevispina. Next base: position 98,056 of record JAMKCH010000249.1, on the reverse strand, counting down.
AGGCGAAAATCCATTTCGCCTCCCCTCCCCTCCCCAAAAAAAGTCAGGATATCCATGTGCGATTTTCCTTCTCTAATATGGAAATAACTAGTTCAGTTTTTAATATATACGGTAGAACTTTGAGGGCATACTCTGGCAAATATTTTTTTTTCAATATATCCATACAATTATTTTGGGGGTAGCATCACCCCCATCGTTTCATGGGCTACTATAAACGTCGGGAAGGCCCTAGTTTGAGTATTTTTTTTTCCCCGCAAAAATTCCTGAAGAAGTAAAGCAATTGACGAAACTTTTTGGGGCCACACGAGGAACGATCATGAGGTGGGATTCCATGGTGGTTACCACCCTCTTTCCTTTGGTAAGAACTAGTGTTAATGTGATCAATTTAGTAGAGAAAGGATTGTTGCTATAGTCCTTAAGTTACTTTGACAACGTTCGTCTTCTGTTTTATTGTCAAAATTAATCAATCCTTACTCTTGGCATGATTTAGCATTTTTTTCGCTGACTTTTGCAATCGTTCATTTCAGACTTGACTTAGTGCTCCACCCTTGTTTAGTACGGAGATTGGGTGGGGCGTCGTTGACCCGTGTTGCTGACTATGATTGCTACTGGCTTTTGAGAGGCTGGACAGGAACTTAAACTAGTGACGAGGTAGCAGTGTTAAAATGATCTCATCATGTTCTATATATTTCGAAAATTTTCTTCATCATCATCATCAATCATCGAAACGTTTCAAATGTTAGATAAACAGGTTCCATAATGCATGTGTTTGTGGAATTTTTCTCATCATATGTCGTGGCATTACAACATTCATATCAAACAAGCAATATCTCAATATGTACATTAATAATGCCATATGCTAGCAAGGAGAATGACTCCCGTGAGAATGATGAGAACCGCGGTGCTTTGGAAAAGGCTATATGAATTTATTTGGAAATATGTCATTGACTGACCTGCAGTTACTGGACTGATAGACGTAAAGCAGTCCTAAAGCTATGCGAATCGATCCAAATGTAGTGGATGTTATTTGAAGGGCAAGAATAGATGGTGAGACCGGGCATTATGGTCCGAATTTTTCGTATGCCCTGTTTTCTCCTTCACATAGTCAGCACTACTAGCTCATCTTTACACATTTTTGTTTAAATCGGTCCAGCCGTTTGGTGAGCAGAAAGTACAAATTTGTACTCCATTGTCTTAGCCCCATAGTAACGTTTGTGTCAACAATTGTGGTCGAACCAGTGCACATTTGGGGACGCTTTTTGCTAATAACATCAAAAAGAACCTTTTCCTGGGCCTTTCATTTTACTGGGTAATGAGAACCCATGTTTACTTTCTCTGAATACGAAATTTGGATGGGTCAACGTGGGAGAGACATAGCTACCAGTAATCTGAGTAATGTCATAGTTGTATCCAACTTTATTCACCAGGAACCCAGCCTCAGTACCCTGTCTCTGCACTAAAATGCATGATAGCATTTTTGGAATGGTAGCTATAACCAGTAGAAAGAAATCAAGGATTATACAGGGGTCAAATAATATGATCCAATCATGTGAAAATCACACGATATTGTTCGTAAGTAATATATGGGTAGGGCCATGCCTTCTGTTACGCTGTCGATTCGTAATCATATGACAAGGGATGCGAGAGCAAAACCAAGCGTAAATTCATAATAAATTATTAAAATCATATCAACTATCTGTTACCCCAAATAAAACTTGCACATTTTCTTGAAAATGAATAAAATGTCAATTCAATTTATTTTCCCCAATACAGTGACCATAGAACACTAGACTTCAGCAAACGATGGAGCTAAAGAGTTATTCAATTATCGATCGGTCAAGAGGTTCTATATAGATAGAGAGGCAAAACGTTACGTAATCTTTAGAAATACACGTCTCGCATGTTTGCCGACCACAATAGAAAAAACCTAGAGACCTCCGCTGCTTCACATATGTGGGTGACGCTTGGCATATACACTATCGGTAGGGATACAAATTAATGTATGACGTTAGAGGTGGCCAGGTGTAAAATATGGTACCTGGATCATTGTGGCTCAGATACTATTTTTGCTCATAAATGCAATGCGCGCTTGGTGAAAAGATGTATTCTTGAGGCGGTTTATTTAAATCAAGACGACTGAGTGTCATTTCATTCGTTGAGTGGCCATGGGTAGGACCCAAAATGAACCACCCCAATAGCAACCCAACATCAACAATTTTTACTGATATTTGGAGGATTTGTTTGTATCGAATTGACAGTATGTGTGTATAAAAGCACCCAAACTAATTATTATTCCGTGAAATATTCAAATTGTCAGCGCCCAGCACGGACGATGGTTTTGAATGGGTTTCACCCCTTTGGGTTGGATTGCGGTGTAATTGAAAAAACTTAGATGGCTTTTCATCTGGGAAGGAGCACCATTGTTATATTGTACTCGCGGTTGATATAGACCAGGTGTTACCACCTCTCCGATTAGACGAAGTTTTTTTTAATGAAGAAGCGCAAAATACTTATCCTCATTCGCCAAATAAATAAATCTTTTATTCGGAAATAGAAGAAAGACAAACATCAGGCCCGAATGTTGCTGGGCAAGCTTTGACCTAACAAGTTGTGTAAATTACCAAATTCGTAATTTATTGCTTAACTTCGTTTGAATTCAAATGTACTGCGCTTTCAGAAGAAAAAACTAGGGTCAACGACCTATATCATATCATAATGTAAACTGGTTAGTTATTGTGAGAGAGGACGGGTATTTGGTTTACTCTAACCAGATCGGGAGGTGATAACCACCTGGCTATACAATGGCTCCACATACCGGGCCCATTGTAATATCTTTAGTTAATGGTTTGCTGAAGTCTATACATATACATTGGTCACTGATATTATGAAAGAGAAATTGATGTGACATTTTATTCATTTTTAAGAAAATGTGCAAGTTTTATTTGGGGCAACAGACGGTTATGTCATGTTAATAATTATCAATAATTTTACAGCGGGTTTTGTCTTCTCCCTTTGAATGGACTACGGAATTTGTTATGCAGCTTGTTATTTGGTCTACGACCCATAGTCTAATATTGTTCATAAGGTTTACAAAAAGATATAGTTGGTATTGTCTACAGCCTGCTTCACAGAGTAAATATTGGACAAAATAGTGAAAAGGGTCGATTTGTTTTGTACAGGGGTCAAAATTTTAAATTGAAATCGCTCTGATTTTGGTAAGAATGACGCAAGTCATTCGCCTGGCTAAATTAATTAAAATAAGGAATAATTTGCAGCCTCTGTAATGCTTATTTACCGCGATTTGTTGCAAAATATGTCATGGGGGTGACATATAAACATTTTGGAATCTCTGTGGTCAGACAAAGAATATGTTATGCTTTTCAACATGATCGGAGCAATTTAGAGATTGACCACATATGTTATCCTTGTTTCCCCTACCTGGTTATAGATGCCATTCCAGAAATGTCACCGTGCATTTTGTGTAGGTCATGGTATACTGAGGCTGACGTGTCGTTTTACCACCTTTCAGCGTATCAAACATTTGCTCGGCCCGTGGAATAAATAGTACATTACATACTTTTTTTATTTTGTAGATATTGATGAGTGCGCCAAGCATCAAGACAAATGCCAACATATATGTGTGAATGTCAACAGAACCGTGGATGACAAAGGATATCAATGTGAATGTAGAGATGGATACGATCTTCATCGAGACGAAAAACAATGCAGAGGTAAATAGCTAATGATTATTTGGTTACTCTTATTAAATCTTTTCATATACTTGAAACTTCCAAAGTCATTTTTGCATTTATAGCAAAAATAAAAGCTCACAAAACCACAGTGCTATGCGTTTTATTGGCTTGTATATGTGAAGGTGAACTTTGTGGTGAATCAACAAACGTCTTGCACGTGCTTTGTACTATTATACCAGTTTATTACTGTTTCAGCAATTGTTTTAACGCACACTTACAATGACTGTGTTGAATGTAATTGTACTTTGGAACTACTGAGTGTTAGTCGGTCCTATTAGGTACCCCTTTTAGAGACGCTTCATTACGGCGGATTATAAATTGAAGGGATTTATCAAAGGTCTCAGCAAAGTTTTTATAGAGGGGAGTCATCAAAAAGAACAGAATTGAATGATTTTGGGGATATGGGGTGTCACTATTACTGAAATGTAGTGGTGTGATATAGGTATGGGGAGTATTATATCTAATTGTAGGAGCAAGGTTAATATGGTAAGGAGTGATCGAAAACGTGTCGAAAAGGTATACCAGCATGTCCATCACTTTCAGGACTAAAAACAATAATAGTGTGCCCTTTGATATTGCAGTTACAGTAAGCTCTTTGTTTTTTGGATAGGTGAGCGGTCTTTGTTTTATAGTTGAGGGGGTCCTTGTTTTATAATAGGGGGTCTTGTTTTATAGATGATCGGGTCTTTGTTTCAAAGTTGAGGGGGTGTCTTTGTTTTATCGTTGAGGGGTCGGGGGGTCTTTCTTTTATAGTTAGATGGGTCTTTGTTAAGGTGCGGGGGTCTTTGTTTATCGGTGAGGTGCGTCTTTGTTTCTAGTTGGAGGGTCTGTGTGTTATAGTTAAGTGGGGTCGTTGGTTTTATAGTTGAGAGGGTCTTGGTTTTATAGTTGAGGGGGGTTCTTTGTTTTATAGTTAGGTGGGTCTTTGTTAGTTGAGGGGGGTCTTTGTTTTTAGTGAGAGCGGTCTTTGTTTTAGAGTTGAGTGGGTCTGTGTTTATAGTAAGTGGGTCTTTGTTTTATAGTTGAGAGGTCTTTGTTTTATAGTTGAGGGGGGGTCTTTGTTTTTAAGTTAGGTGGGTCTTGTTTTATAGTTAAGTGGGTCTTGTTTTAGTTGAGAGGGTCGTTGTTTATGTGAGGGGGGGGTCTGTGTTTTGTTTTATAGTTAGTGGGTCTTTGGTTCGATAGTTGAGGGGGGGTCTTTGTTTAAGTGAGAGGGTCTTTGTTTTATAGTTGAGAGGGTCTTTGTTTTATAGTTAAGGGGGTCTTTGTTTTATAGTAGAAGGGGTCTGGGTTTTATAGTTGAGGGGGGAGTTCTTTGTTTATTGTGAGGTGGGTCTTTGTTTTATAGTGAGGGGGGGTGGTCTTTGTTTTATGTTGAGGGGGGGGGTCTTTGTTTTTAAGTTGAGGGGTCTTTGTTTTATAGTTGAGGGGTCTTGGGTTTTTGGGTCTTGTTTATAGGCCCCCATTACTACGGCATGCACCTTGTTTGATCGGTCTGGACCTTGTGCGTTTAATAAAATGAGTTACCGAGCATGATATTAATGTAATAGACACATTTGTTGATTAAAGTTACGGTTAACTTAACGTTAGCTTTACCACTTACTTGGAGTTTAAGCTCGTTGAATTCCCTATATGTTTGCGGGTATGTTATTTGTATGTGTAGTTAAATATTATTCTATTCTTCAATGGCTAGGCTATCATTTGCGAGCCAAATTGAAGAAATTTCATATTTCTGACAATGGCCATTGACGCTTTGAGTGTTGTGAGAAAAGAAGTACACTTGCACAACTTTCATTGGGACACCTTGTATTTGAGAATAAGAAGTTTGAAAAAGCTTTAATCGAATTCTCGTCCTGCTATTCAATCAAATCATGTCTTGGTATGTACCTTTGGCACCAAATTATTTTCCCCATAATTAGCTATATATTTTTATATTTCACAGAGATTGACGAGTGTGACAGTGATCCATGTTTACATGGTGGAATATGTTCAGATCGTATAAATCAATATGAATGTGACTGCAGTGGGACAGGCTATACGGGAGTCAACTGCCAGATTGGTATATCATTATGTTTATCTTGTTACCTTACTATACCAGCATGCACAATCAGATGGCAAAAGTTAATACGTTATTATTTCTCTACAATAAGTTTAGTTCTATAAGGTGAATCATTATATATATACATTAGTTAGGCCTATCTCATTTAAATGCTCCGCACAAAGACGTGATTTTTCAAATCAAAATTAACTGCCAGGTTGATTATTGCCATAAGACGCACAGAGTTCGCACGCGAGTGTGTGTGCGTGCACGAGTGCGTGCGTCCTTTTTGCAGAAAATTTAGATTTTCAATTGTTTCACTGATGATTATCAAAAAATAAATAACAGAGATGGTCACTAGCTCCCCTTTCTCTAGAGGGCGCTATACTGTCCAAGCTATCGAGGTTTGATCTATAGTATTTAGTGCTGCAGCACCAACAGTTTTAACCAGGATGCACAGGTCCCAACCAGAGTGATTTCATGCTATTTTTACTTGACACACATTTTTGATAACTTTATGCCCCCTAGTATCTACCCTTTCAGGGATACCCACAAAAAATTCACACAACCCCTTGTAAATGGGGGGTCAATTTATGCCTCCCTACAGTAAAGTATAGGAAACATTAACTTTGTTCTTATTTTTGATTGCGTTTTTGTTTTTCAGTCCTTAGAAGGGTGGATTTGGTATAAAATGAAAGGAAATGTAATAAACTTTCATTTGCCATACAAAAATTTGAAATTTTTTCTTGGCACAGGGTGTGTAATTACCCATTTAAATAGCCTATTTTTAGCACAATCTGTTGCGCCCTCTCTTGATCTTGGGTAAATGGCATACGGGCTGTGCCTACTGATTGCTATACTGTTGTACTGCCCTGCTGCATTAGCAAGTTGCACATGATTATGCCATGACTATCTGTCTTTACAATCATGAATTGCTTTAATCCCATAAACATTTTGTTGTTCAAAATTGTCGAGGATATTATTTGGTACTTAAAAATGCAGTCAGAATGTGCTTTTGTCACCTTGTGTGATATTGTGAAGACATTAAAGGTGCATTTCATGATTTCAGCACCTTCTTTTTATCCAATGATCACCAGATATCCTTGAGAAAAGCTTATTCTCATAATTTTCGAAATCGTGCCCGATGCCGCTATTGAGTTGTTTTGAGAAAATTGCAGTACCACTTCCAACTTTCTTGGGCCCCCTTGTATTTTTGAGAATAGAAGTTTGAAAAAAGCTTAAAAATCGAATTCTCCGGCCCTGCTATCATCCCAATCATGTCTTGGTAATGTACTTTGGCACCAATTATATTCCCCATAAGTGAGCTATATATTTTTAATTTACCTCGATTGACAGTGTGACGTGATCCATGTTACATGGTGGAATATGTTCCAATCGTATAAATCCCTATAATGTGACTGCAGTGGAACACGCTATGCCTGGAGATCCAACTGCCAAGGTATAGTCATTAGTTTCATCTTTGTTACCTTACTATACCACCTCAGCAACAATCAGATGGCAAAAGTTAATACTCTTCTTTCTCTACATAATTTTATTCATGCTAAGGTGAATTATTTCTAGATACCTTAGTTAGGCCTTCTCATTTTAAATGCTCGCACAAAGACTGATTTTCAATCACATTACTGCCAGGTTGCTTATTGCCATAACCACCGAGTTCGCACTCGATTGTTGTGCGTGCCGAGGTGCGTAGCCGTCCCTTTTGCAAAATTTAGATTTTTCCAAATTGTGTTCACGATGGATTATCAAAAATAATAACAGATATGGCACGTAGCTCCCCTTTCTCAGAAGGGCGCTATACGTCCAGCTAATCGAGTTTGATCTAGTAAATTTAGTGCTGCACACCAAACGTTTTACAACCAGGATGCACAGGTCCCAACCAGAGTGATTTCATGCTATTTTTACTGACACACATTTTGAATAATCTTTATGGTCCCCCTAGTATGACCCTTTAGGGATACCACAAAAATGTCACAACCCCTTGTAATGGGGGGTCAATTCATGCCCCCCTACCGTAAAGTTAGAAACATTAACTTTGTTCTTATTTTTTGATGCCGTTTTTGTATTTAGGCCTTACAAGGTGTTTGGTAAAAAGAAGGAAATGTAAATAACTTCATTGCTACAAAAAAATTTGAAATTTTCTTGGCAAGGGTGTGAAATTACCCATTTAAATAGCTATTTTTAAGCAGACTCCTGTTGCGCCCTCTCTTTGATCACTTGGTATGGCATCACGGCTGTGCCCTACTGATTGCTATACTGTTGTACTGCCCTGCTGCATTAGCAAGTTGCACATGCATTATGCCATGACTATCTGTCTTTACAATCAGAAATTGCTTTAATCCATAACATTTTGTGTTCAAATTGTCTGAGATATTCTTTGGTACTATAAAATGCAGTCAGAATGTTCTTTTGTCACCTTGTGGGATATTTTGTAAGAATTAAAGGTTGCACTTTCTGATTTTGTTTTTTTCAGCATTCAGCACCTTCTCTTTATCCCATGATACCAGTATCCTTGAGAAAAGCTTATTCTGCAAAATTTGAGTTAAATCAGCCCCGATCTGCAATTTTGTGTTATGAGCAATTGCTCGTTTCCTCCGTCACCCCATTGGCTACTGTGCTGGTAATTGTCGTCCGTCTACGACAAATACAAAATTGCGACTTTCTTACAGAATCCGGCCGAATTTGAAGTAAGCTTGGGCAAACGTGGATGTACTTCTAAGAAAGGCGCACGGTTTCATGTGATGATAAAAATCTCAAACTTTTTGAGATAAGTTCGGTGGGACGAGGTTGTGGATCAGAAATGCCCCTTTAAGGTTGGTGTACTTGCAAGAGAGACTACAGAATTTGACAGCATTGAGGACATGCTACTTGAGGAATTAACAAACATATCGGAGATACAATGAAGACGTCTTGATTAAAGTGGACTATGCCTTAGAAATATTGTATTCTATCTTTCTTCTTATATTCGTGGGCCTGTATAGTCCGGGCTAAAATGGTATCACATGGCGAATTTTATCCTCAATGTGGTGTTTTCTAGATCAGAATTTATGAGGAATAAGAATATGTTAGGATAAAAAGTCCGAATCCTGAACGCATCCTCAATATAGGGGGGTTCTTTCCGGGGTGTCAAAATTACGAAATCATTATATATGGTCCATAATGAAGACAAATAAGTTATCCTGACCGTGTAATGACCTACGAATTAACCTTATTCAGGTATTTACCGTAAAATGTACTATGATGTGTAATGATACGAGGGTAATCAAAGTTGTGAGAGGGGGTCACTAATGGACCCCCTTATTAAGAACACAGTGAAATTGCGTTAAATATACAAACTACCCACAATTAGGAATATTTATTCATCCAGAACCTTTTTTCAGGGAGTAGTAGAAGGTCTGTAGTCTGGATCGAGTGGCACAATCCGTATTTTGGGGTGGCACTACCAGGGGGGGGTGATCTCAATATCCGACTTATATGTGCCTCTACCAGATGGTACCAAATAGCTTTCAGTGTGGAAAGGAAGTTTATCTCACGTGTTTTCTAGATCAGAATTTTTATGAGAATAAAATTTGTTAGGTAAAACAAGCCCGATACCTGACGCAACTTTCCTCAAAGGGGTTATTTTCGGGGGGGGGGTTAGGGGGGAGGGGGGGGGCAACATACTATATGGTCACATCATGAAGACAAATCAAATATACTGACCGTCAGTGACCACAGACATTTTTAGCATTTCGGGTATTTAAGTATTGTACTTGATTAGTATTATCGCAGGCAATAAGTTTGTAGGGGGTCACTAATCCTCCCCCACCCCCCAATATTTCAATATTAAGAAAATACTCTGAAAATCCTACAAAATAACCTACCACCAGTTGGAAAGTATATAAATTGTTCAAAATCCGGACCATTATCTCAGATGATAGTTCATCTGTGTAAGTCTGGTGAGGTGGCAAGAGGTAAAATCGTATTTTGGGGGTGGCAACCCGTGAGGGGCACTGAATAAATCTTGTCTTATAATAGTGCCTACCCCAGGTGGGAAAAATAACTTTCCAGGGAGTGGGATTTTTCATAATAAAAGTGGCATTGACGTTTTTATGTGATACATTGTGAGAGAAAGGGATCATTGGTTGGAGATTGAAGCGATTGGGGGGGGGGGGGTTTATTGGGTGTCAGTTTTGATGGGGTGCACTGCAAATATCATACTTATATGTGCCTAAACAGAGATGGTACGAAGAAGGTGGTCATCTGAAGCTTATGTTGGATTATGAAAAGGGGCGTCATTGGTTTGTAGAATTGAGTAATGGGGGTCATTGGGTGTCATTGATGTCACAATGGGGATCAAGGACAGGCAGTTGATATCCACAAAGATATGGGAGCACCTCAATTGCACGTAACCATTTTGGTTGCAAAACATAACCATTTCTAGCATGAAATTTTCTATTTTATTTGTTGTTTTGTCCACACCCACTGCTTCATGTGATAACAAAAACCTTTCGCTGGGGAGGGGGGGAGTTAAGAAATTATACTATTTATCCTATGTAGACAAATAATATCAACCAAACCTGTAGTAAACCTACAACTCTGTTTTTACATGTATGTAAAAAGAATAAATGGCACTGAAAAAATTGACTAATTAAAGGACCTTACGTGACTCACTTCCCTGGTTGAAACATGTGGAGCTTGTACCTTCTGTAAAACAAGTAAAAACAGGAAGACGTTTCCAGGGGAGTGGCAGGTTTGTGGCAATTTCTGTAACAGAAAAGCAAGGTCTTCACATCCCGACGAATTTCCAGGTATCGGCATTGTTTTGTGCGACATCATTCAAAATCATTCGTTGGGCGCGTTGGGATTGGCATTGTACTTTAGGCTTGTGTAAGAGATTGATCTGGCATTGAAAGATGGATTAGCCGGATTATATAATAGCAAAGGTCTGTGAGCCTGATGACTACATGCTTTCAGTTTGAGTAATGCGGCAAGTATGTCAGCATCCTGGTCCAGAAATGCCACAAAATGCCACTCCCCCTGGAACTCTTCCAGTTTTTACTGTACCAAGAATGTACCTCCAAATTGTTTTCAATACGCTTGGAGTGATTTTCATAAGGGTTCATTTTCTCTATGTCTTTTTTTTTTCATGCATGTATGTCCCTTTTAGTATTCTGCTTGCTGTTAATGAATCTAGAACAGTGAATCTAAGCTGGGCGGTGATAAATGCACACCCCTAGTGAAAATTAAATCAGAAAATTACTTAAACAAACTCACTACTTTTGGTTTTTTACGTAATTTTTAAATCATGACAAATATTATTCTTACTAGGTGATAATCAAAACTAATTTAGTACATTCGGCACGGATAGAAAGGGTTTGGTTCAGGAAGGATAAAGGGGTTGTGGTTTCCTTTTCAATACAAACTTTGATAACAGCGCCTAAAATCAATTGAGGTCAACGCGGCTTTACAAAAAGAAAAATACAATTTTAGGTTAAATACATCAATTGCTTGTCCTTGAACCCCCCATTTTGAACATCAACTGACACCAAATAACCCCCCCCCCCCATCGTTTTCAATCTACAACCAATGACCCTTTCTCTCACAATATCACATACACCTTCAGAACCACTTTTATCTATCAAAAAATCCCCACACCCTGAAAGCTATTTTGTAGCCACCTTGTAGAGCACATATAAGACCAAGGAACATCGCGGATATGACAGAAGGAGGCCCCTCTAATCATCATTGTTATATTTGACCACCATCAATTTTGTTGTTGGTTTATTTCACTACTTTATCATGTACGCGGGTAGTTTTTTTATCCCCAAATAACACTTGTTATCAGAAAATGAGAAAATCTGATAAACTTCAGGGGTATGCGCTCTGGAAAAAAGCAAAGCTTAGCATAGACATCTATTTCTATGGATCAGTGTTATAGTACTAAATGTAGGGAAAGCAGGAAGATGTTTGTTGTCCTTCATTAAGGTCCAAAGAGACTACAACCTATAAGCAGAGCCCTTTATAACATACCTATAACCAATAAGCTATGGCTTTTTGATTAGGATTATATTCGTGCTTCACATCAGCAGACTGTTGAATACAATACCATGGGCCAAAGCTGGCCCATACCGCGCCTATTTATACGCAGAGCAAGTAGACATCAACTCGCATCATCACGCTGGCGGCCGTGTTGTGTGTCATGGGTCACAATTATATTCAGCGTCTAAATTAACACACCGCTATTTTTTCAGTCATAATATAGAGAATCAACCTGGGCAGTAACGCAAGCTCATCGGTACTCCCCTCCGCTTGGTCTTCCAAGGCTACTGAACTTGAGCCCTTGGTAGATTAGATGTCTTACCTACAAAGTGTATTGCAAGGGATGTATGTAATAGGTTGTTGGTGTTTTTGGCAATTCTTTAGTGTTCAGATCCCCCAGAAAACAATGCAAAATAAGGTCTTTTCCCCCCTTTAGAACCAGAAACTGCCACTCCATGTTGCTAAATAATACAGCACACATCCTGGCAAAGCGGCATTGTGGTTTTTAGGGGGAAAAGGTTCATCTGTTGAAAGATTTCAATTACCCATTGAGCCTGTAATAAAATTTGACATAAAACAACTTTTATTTTGGATTTTTGATGTGGATGTTGTTGGAACCAGCAACAAAAAACTTTGAAGCTGGGTTTATAATGCGGACGTTTCAAGGGGGCATCGGTCTCATGAACAACTAAAAGGAGCCTGCCTTCATCCTCTCCCCACATCCTATCCGGCGATTGTCCTTTATTCAAGTGCCCCCTTCCACGGGTTGCCACCCCCAAAATACTGTTTTTACCCTCTTGCCACCACACCAGACCTCCACAGATGAACTAGCATCTGAACAGTTCATGATTGAACCAATTACTTACTTCCTAACTGGGTAGGTTTTTATTTTCAGGCTTTTCCAGATATTCCTTATATTTGGGGGGGGGGGTTAGTGCCCCCTGCCTTTATTAGCCTGTTACTTACTACATCAAGTACATTAATACTTCAATACACGAATATGCGAATTCTTGTGGTCAAACTAGAAGGTTAGTATATTTTATTTGTCCTTCAATGTACCATAATAGTATTCCCCCCCGAAATACCCCCATTTTGGTGGTGCATTCAGGAATCGGCTTTTTACCTACATATTTCTTATATCTGCATCAAATTCTGATCTATACACCCATGAGATAACATTTTCCTTCCACACTGAGCTATTTTTCGTACCATCTGGTACGGGCACATATCAGTCGCATATTGAAGTGCACCCCCCCCCCCCCCATGGTTTGCCACCAACCTTCTACTATCCCTGAAACTACTGTTCTTGATTGAACAAATTAACTACTTCACTAATTGGCGGTATTTTTTTGTTAGAATTTTCAGCAGAGTTATTTGCACTTCTTTCTTAATAGGTGTCATTTAGTGACCCCCCCCACAACTTATTTACCCTCTGTATCATTACTACATCAAGTACATTATTCTTAAATACCTTAATAAGCTTTATTCTTAGGTCATTACACGGTCAGTTATCTTATTTTCTTCATATGTACCATAATATTATGCCTTTTTTCTTAAATGTTTTTGACCCCCCGGAAAATACCCCCTATATTGAGGATGCGTTCAGGATTCGCCTTTTTACCTACCTATTCTTAATTCCTCCATAATTTCTGATCTAGAACAACCACATGAGATAAACTTTCCTTCCGGTGATACCTGCTCATTTTTAGCCAGGACTCTCGTAATCGGGGGGGGGGTACTCGTATTTGGTTGTCGGTCGGGGTTTGCGGCTGCTAGGACTCGAAACCCTCACCACGGCATATGTGGAAAAGTGTACAATTTTAAGGATATTTGCTTCACAATTATAAATAATATTATATATCCGTTTTTGTTTAGACTGTGGCTTTTTAAGAGCACTTTGTGGCAGTTTTGGGAAATAGGACCCATGTCCTGAGTTTTCTCATAATAAAACGCCCATGTCGAAGATTTTTCTTAGTCATATGGATACGCCATTCATGCCAGCTAAAATTAATACAAAATTAATAACGAAAAACATTTGTTAAATAAATAATAACAATAATTAAGAACAAATGTAACAAAATAAGATGACAAATCCTACTATATACTTATGATACAATTTGTCCAAAACAAATAAGAAAAAATAAAAACTATCTCTTATTTTTATTTTAAATTAATACACAAAAGATCCTCTAATTTTATACAAAATACAAATTATATTAATTTAGTATTAATAAATCAAAACTAAAGTAATAAAATCAAAATAAATACAAATGAACATAACAATAATGAAACTCTTCTAAAAGATAAACAATACTTAATTAAAATATGAACCAAAATAAATAGATTAAATAGGAATGAAAATAACAGCAATATTTGTATCATAAAGATCGGCAGGGTATTTTAATCCAGTCTGTTATTACAATAACACCAGTAATGTTTAAAATGAATTGAAATAACAAACGCAAATGACAATAAGGTATTAAAAACACAAAAAATAAATATCAAATAAGAAAAATGAATGAAACAATAAATAAAGCATTATGAAATGCCCAAATAATGACAAAACATAATATTACTAAATTTTAAAAATGCTCACTTAAACTCCCGCGCTTTTATTTTAAGGTTGGTCACAAGTAATTGCATTTGATTTATTTTCTTTTTACTGAAAGGGAAAAGAAATGAATACAAAATAAACAACACACATTAGACATTATTAAAAATATTTTATAAGTTACAACAATATAAAACAAGGTAAATAAGACTTAAAATCGAAAAAAAACTAGAATTAATTGACAATACAAATGGGTTCAAAATGAGCAACATAATATTTCCAATTTTTTATAACGCAAATAAAAACTATCTTGGTGAAGAAAACCATGAATTAGTAAGAAAGGTAATAAAGTTTTGTGGAAGTTGAATTGGCTGAACTGTGGTGTGTTGATTAGGGTACCTTGGCGGACAGTTCGGTGGAAAGGAACTCTGTGGAGGGGACACCCTGGGGTAATGGGAAAGGAAATCTGGGTGTTGAGAAGCCGCGGTAGTCGGAAGTGACCAATTGGTAGTTGGAATTGGCCAATATGTAGATGGACAGGAATCTTGGATTTTGGCATCGGTGTGAAGGCTGTGTTGAATGCCGGCTTGGAGGTAGGTTGGACAGGTGGACCTGGGTCTAGTTGGCTCTCAGACGTTGAAGGAATCATGGGTAGTTTGGATGGGACCCTGGTAGTTGGAAGGGACCCCTGATGTGGTAGTTTAGGCTCTTTACCTCTCCTGCTTAAAGAGACCCATCAGATTGTCGGCGCGGGGGGGGGGGGGGGGGGCTCGGGGAACTTTCGCCCGCACTTTTTCTTGCCCCATCTTCCCAGTCAGAGGACAAATGTCCATATTTTTTGTGGCAAATCGAGATTTTCCAGGCTACAAATCACCAATTTTGGCCAAATCCAGCGATTTTGGACCAAAATTGGTTAAAATCTCATTTATTTTAATGTTTTGCCCCCCGATTTCCAAAAAAATCACTTTGCTCCCCCATTTGCTCCCCTTCTTCACTTCCCCCCAATCCTTTGCCCCCCCCCCAAAAAGAGTCTGGTGCCGCTACCCAGACATAGTGGCATTATAAACTTTGTCACCAGCTAGGGCCCTGGGCCCTATCTACTACACCAGGGCCCCTTGGTTGGTGACAAAAATTACATAAAGTCATGTCTGATAAGGTTCTGTGCAGATCCTTACAACCTTAACTTTGGGATCCCCATTGAAACTAGCAACACGGAAGCCGAGATCCGTGTAGTTCTACTTGATATTAGGAATGAACTTTTTCTGATCAGGGAAAATCCAGAAATTGCTACATTTTTTCTTATTGTAATATACAAATTGTCTTCATGTACGATATGCTCAAAACTGATAAACATAATCAATAATGTCATAAAATGTGGACTAAAAAAGAAAAAAAATGACCCTTACAAATGGCCAAAAGAGGGGGTTGGAGCTGCAGTGGGTTGCATATCGATGTCCCCCCCATTTGTGATCAGGGAAATGGAAATGATGTACATGATCGGTGCACAATGACAAATAACCATTGAGATGAGAAATACGTGAGCCACCCGTTTATACATGTGTGTATATATGCCATGTACAACTTTAACTGCTGATTCAGCAACACTAAAATAGGGGTGAGATTCATATTCTGGGTGATTCTACTTTCAATTTGAACCCATATGGATATACTTGCATAACTGTCAAGTTGACCCCCCTGGGGTCCCCACCAGGGGGGTCGTGGTGAGGTTTACGGACAATCAGCCCGCTGGACTTGTTGGTCGGTTCTGTTCAGTGTGTCATGGCTATCTATCGGATATAGTAACCCAAACATACATTGTGAATTCAAAAAATGGTGGGCGTGCTCCCTGGTATTTAGGAGAGTTGTCCGGGGCCGCATAGACATTTGTCATCATAGCTACAATTGACCCGTAGGGATAGTGGAGTTCGAAAACGGTGATGACAAAATTAAAAGTGGTGGCGCATTTTGCATACGACGCCATTTTAAAAAAGGAGCCATCCAAAAAACCTAAGAAGACAATTTGGTGTAAAACTTTTTTTTCTAGGTCAAGAGTTCGAAACAATTGTCCCCCAAACTATAAAATTATTTGCATGTGCCGAATTTTTCCCAAGATGGCTGACTTTTTTGACTCACTTTACCATTTCTGATAATATATATCCTACGAGATGGTTGATGGTTCAAATTAAATTTTCCTGGGTCAAGGAGTTTAAAACTATTTACAACACGTCAGATGATTATACAGTATTGCCATTTTCATACGTCCTATTTTCCAGTGAGTCACCATATAAAGACAATCGTTTATACCTCATGCTAGACATCACCTAGGAATGCGATTTTGTGCCCAAAGTGAATGTTTTTTATTTAGGTCCACGATTTCAACAGCAATTTCTCAAAACTGTCAGATGAGTCGTGATTCATGTTATTCTGCGACTAACCCAATAGTACACCCAAAATCTTAAGACACTTGACTACTCGTGTGGAGTCAAAAACCTACATTCAATAAAAAATTAACATATTAGACTGTTTTGGCTCAAATGTTTGCCTATGTGTTATAAAGAAGGAATAACAGTCTTTCAGAAAACGTTTATTTGGTGCATTTGACTTGGAGAAAGAAGTTACGCCTATTTTGCTGAGCGACTTCAAAATCCTGTTTGGCCGATTTTTTAGAGCTAACAAGATGCACAAGTAACATAAAGTAACAGGTCTTCAGCAGTGGATTTGGGAGTACAAACATTTAACACCAAATTATTGTTGAACACGCGCAAGTGCGAAGTATTGAATGATTATAAAAACAATTACCAAGATTAACACAAAGAAAATGCTCGTAAAAAAAATTTTTTCAATTTCCTCATAGAAATTCAGATAGCTGATGTAGACCAGTTTTAAAATCCTTTAGTTTCAGCAAGATTTCATGATTTTTAAGACCTCACCGAAACTTGGAGGACAAAGTGACACCATAGAAAGTTTGTATTCCGCCTTGAAAACAGCAGTGCTATAATGAATTTTAAGGTTAATTCTGATTTATTTACAGAAACTTCAGCTTTGTTCTTCTTGCAATTTTTATGGACGCTGAGTATACTGTATTTGTGCAAATATTACCTTAGAGAGGTAAAACAAAATCTCCTGACGTTTCATTATTTTTCAGAACTGAGACATGATATGAGTGATTTTCAGAACTAGCTCTTTATGTTGAACAATGGTAATTTTAATGTTTTTGAAGATATTTTACTTATAATTATGATTACAAAAGAGACCATTTTTATTCAAACTGATATGTTTTTTTGTCGAGAAGAAATCGATTCAGTCTGATTGCATGTGTTAATTGATCATTTGCTAATAAGGTGTATGGTATACGTCGGTGTCACTCTCCGCATTGTATGTGGCTAAAATCGGCCAAACTGAATTTTTTAGTCTCTCCGCAAATATGGACATATTTTCTGACCCAAGACCGCAAATACACATAAACATCTTCTGATAGCCTGTTTTTTCTCTGTAAACACCAAATCAACATTGAAGCAAAATAATGTTTAACCTTAAGAAAAAATCTTTCCTGATGTAGGTTTTTATTAACTCACACTGTTATTATTAACCCAAGAACATTTCTGGAATTGCATGGGAATTTGGATATTTAGGCATGTATTATTTAAATAGAAAAATTATTTGTTTGTTTTCGAATGATCCAAGAGTAAAAGGACCCCGCATTTCGAAATTAATGGTCATGGTCTGTGCAACACCTTTGGTAGTCAAGTTTTGGGTTTTTCCGTTCAAGGGGCCTTAAGCGCGTTTATGCTGTTCTAAGGAGGAGTTACTGGGATTTTGTGTTGGTATTAATTATCTAGCATCTGGGTTAAAAATTTTTCACTTTAAGACCTGAAGTGAGTAAGTAACACTCTTGGGTACTGTATTAAAATTGGGCTATCTTGGAAAAAAGTGACAATGTAAATAAACATCACTTTTATATTCGTCCTACAGTTTTGAAATATTTAGTTTTTTGAACTCCCTATTAAACCCAAAACCTCATTTGCCACCATAATCCCTCTTCTTCGGTTATATTAGGAATATGCCGGTTTTCTTTTGAACTAGATGTTTGCCATCTTAAAATAGCCTTTATATAAATTTGCCATGACCAGAATATTCTGGCATTGTATATTGAACCTCTGACGCCAGACAACATCATTCCACCGCTAGTCCACATAGTATGCAATTACCTGAAATGGCGGCCATTGTTGGAAAAAAATAAAACAAAAAAAAAACACAACAAAAAAAAAATACCAAAAAAAAAATAAAACAAATCTTGGTTTATGCAATTGGCCATCACTTTATTTTTGTCATCACGTATTTTCTTGAACTACCACAACCCAATGATCATTTTAGCTATGATTGCAATGTTTTATTCGGCCCTGGTTTGGTAGACTCTAAGCCCTTTTTCCACTTGATGCTGCGCACTAATTTGATCTATATAGTATTCCTAGTATGTCTCTAGGACCATGGTTCAAACTACCTCTATAGTAACAAGAAGGATTTGGAAGAACGATTAGTTTAATGGAATCAATATTCTAAAACAAAAACATATTATCAGAGTTACTAACGGTAATCGGTGATGATAATAATTAATCTTAATTCGAAATGGCCTAAAATGAACTAATTCATATCTTTATTCTTGTATGTTTTTTACCACTAGATATTGAATGAATGTATGAGAGACCATGTACGTCAATGCTCTCTGCACTAATACATAGGGAGTTTGTCTTGCCCTGTAAGAGAACTATAGGGGAGAAGGAGCGTAAAGTGTTATGTTAGGTAATTTTATTAGTGTCGATGATGCGATGCTCGATATAGCTGGCACTCATATATTATCGCACTACTAATATTATCTTGATGGCTAAGAATAATCCCTGTGTTCAATATTTGAAAACAAAACTACAATACCAATGAATGTAATTCAAAGCAAGTGGGAAACGGGGTTGTTTGATATTTTCTGATAAACTAAAATTGGCGTAAGCGTTGCCAATATTTTAAAGTTTTACTGTGTTTGGCTATAAATTTCCTTCAAATTAGATATTAAATTTAGCCACAAAATAAACCTTGGGAGATTAATGAGGATACTTTACACATGGAGGTTATTCAATAACGTCAGTGATATCATGACCTTAAATTGATACGATAGAATTTTGGGCATCCGTCATATTTGTCATTTGTAGTGGAGTTTCTATTAGATCTAACCCCCAATATTTTTATTACCTTGTATTTGCTCCAGAACTGCCTTGAAATATTGAAAACCAAGGCAATTTTTCAATTTCTTAGTTTCAATCTAACACCATATGCTGAATTTAGTATTTGCTCTATAGAAATTAGATTTCCAAATTTCTGTGTCCAATGGAATACTATCTCGCTTGAATTCTTAACATGGGATTATTATTGCTAATTATTGCAAAAATCAGAATTATTAACATTTTTAAGGGCCTGTTTGTTGCGAAATCTCTACGTCGAACCTAAAAAACTTACGTGTATACGCCACAATGCCAATTTTCAAAATGTAACTCCCAATCTTGACCAACATCAATATAAAAGTGAGCGCAACACCTCCTCCAGCCTATATTGCTCATCGACATTCCCATTCAGCGTTTGTTTCTAATTTTGAACGGCAAAAACTGCAAATAAATACTCTTGTACTGATTTAGCATGTTCTTTAACATTTATGTTTAAATATAAACTACGGTCTATACATGACCGTCATACTCTTTTAGAGTGTGGACCTTACAATGAAGAAGTGGCATATAAGTGCTGATGTTTTAATTGCATACTTATACAAAGTGCAATGGAAGAGGTTGCCTCAACTGAGTACATCACAGATGGCCCTTATATTGATAAAACAAGATATTGTATTGATGCAGCTTTTTCAATTTGGCAAATTTCTGAGATTTTGACTCTCCCGATGAGACGCTCACTAACTTTCTTTTTCCCTCAGTATTTTCAAAGGTCACTACCCTTTAAAAAAAGTTCCCCTATTTTTTCCTACCAGATTGACAAATTTAAATTTGAATTTTGATTTGCTTTAGTTTTATGTATGCAAATATATATTCTTTTGGTTTATTTTCGACTCATCTTTTTTCCATTATGGCCCGAGGCAAAATGGGCGATCTTAATCTCCGTGACAACTATGACCGAAGAGGCACAAGTACAGAACCGACTTGTTCAAACCAATCCCAGCTCTTCGGGTTTCCATTCTGGGGGATTTGTTCTACATTTTTAAATATTTTGTCTAAATAATAATTTATATTTTATACGCTCAATTCATTGGTCGGGTTAAATAAAATCATATGTGCTCTACAGTGCTGGTGTTCAATTGGTTAAATGGCGGAGTTTTATCCAGTGATGAGAGCGTACCGTGCAGCCCTGTTTTAGCGTGACCAAAGGTACCCAAGGTAATACTCCGATACTCTGATGACGCTAGGTCTCTTGTTCGGAATTCTTGTACTTTTGAAATAATAATAGCTTGGGGAAACCACCGAAGTGTATGTCGCAACCGATGTCATTCCTTCGATGTGCTACTCGACTAGACTAAGTCAACTTTGTGACTTGGCGTAGAGCGGTTTAACTACACAACAGTGCTCTAATTGCATAGGATGACTAACTCTACTGGTTCAATCATTGACAATACGTTTACCCTCTTTAGAATGCCCCCACGCACTGCAGACCTCTGAGCTGAATGAGGAAACCTTTAAGTTGTAAATGCAAAACTTGTTTTGGCTCGACTCAATGCACTGGACATTTTTATAGATAATTGTACTTTGAACATGTACTCAGAGGCACACGAATACTTCAAGGTATCAATCTTCGGATAATATGCAGGGATTCATCAATAATTTTCTACTTGATATTGGCTAAGATGCGAAAACAACCCGAGATTTAAATTCATTATGTTTCAATATTGATGAATGTAATGAGGAACCATGTGACGTCAATGCTATCTGCAATAATACAGAGGGTAGTTTTGTCTGCACATGTAAAGAGAACTATAGGGGAGAAGGAGCAGTAAAGTGTTATGGTAGGTAATTTTTTAAGTGTCGAATGATGCTATGCTCGATATAGATTGCACTCAGATATTATCGCACTACTAATATATATCTTGATGGCTAAGAAATAAATCCCTGTGTTAAATATTTGAAAACAAAAACTACAAATAACAATGAAATGTAATTCAAAGCAGTAGTGGGAAACGGGGTTGTTTGATATTTTCTGATAAACTAAAATTGGCGGTAAGTGGCAATATATTTGAAAGGTACTTGTGTTTGGCTATAATTTCTTCAAATTTAGGATATTTAAATTTAGCCAAAAAATAAAACCTTGGAGAGATTATGAGGATACGTTTACACATGGAGGATTATTCAAGAACGGTCGTGATATCATGACCATTAAATGTGTAACGAGAGATTTTGGGCATCCGTATATTGTGTCATTTGTAGTGAGTTCATATAGATATGACCCCCAATATATTTCTTACCTTGTATTTGGCTACAGAACTGCCTTGAAATTGAAAACCAAAGGCAATTTTCATTTTCTTAGTTTCAATCTAAACCATAGGCTGAATTTAGTATTTGCTCCTATAGTAAATTAGAAATTTCACAATTTTCTGTGCCAATGGAATAATTCTCAGCTTTATTCTTTAACATAGGGATATTATTGATAAATTAGTGCAAAAATCAGAATTTAACATTTTTAGGGACACCTGTTGTGTGAAATCTCTCGTCGAACCTTAAAAAAACCTACGTGTATACGCCACAATGCCAAATTTCAAAATGTACTCCCAAGTCTTGACCAACATCAACATAAAAAGTGAGCCGCAACACCTCATCCAGCCTATATGCTCATCGAAATTCACCATTCAGCGTATTGTTTCTAAGTTTTTGAACGGCAAAACTGCAATAAATTACTCTTGTACTGAGTTAGCAATGTTCTTTAAATCATTTATGTTTAAATGTAAACTACGGTCTTACAATGACCGTCATACTCTTTTAGAGTAGTGGACACTGAAAATGAAAGAATTGCATATAAAGTGTGATGTTAGATTGCATAATTATACAAAGTGCAATGGAAGAGGGTTGATCATGAGTACATGCACATGATGGCCAGCTTATATTGATAAAACAAAGATATTTGTATGTGATGCATCCTTTTTCAAATTGGCAGAATTTCTGAGATTTGTGAACTCGCCCGATGAGACGCTCAAATAAGCTTTTCTTTTTCCCTCAGTATTTTCAAAGGTCACTACCCTTTAAAAAAAGTTCCCATATTTTTTCCTTCCAGATTACAAATTTAAATTTGAATTTTGATTTGCTTTAGTTATGTATGCAAATATATATTCTTTTGTTTATTTTAGAAATCATCTTTTTTCCATTTGGCGAGGAAAATGGCGATCTTAATCTCCGTGACAACTATGACCGAAGAGCCACAAAGTACAGAACCGATCTTGTGTCAAACACAATCCAAGCCTCTGCAGGGTTTCCATTCTGGGGAGATTTTTTCTACAGTATTTATGTAAATATTTGTCTAATAATTTATATTTTATACGCTCAATTCATTGGTCGGGTTAAATAAAATCATATGTGCTCTACAGTGCTGGTGTTCAATTGTTAATGGCGGAGTTTATCCAGTGAATGGAGGCGGGAAACGCAGTGCAGCCCTGTTTTAGCGTGACCAAAGGTACCCAAGGTAATACTCCGATACTCTGATGACGACTAAGGATCTCTTGTTCGGAATTCTTGTACTTTTGAAATATGAATAGCTTATGGAAAACCACCGAAGTGTATGTCGCAACCGATGTTTCCTTTCAATGTGACTACTCGGACTAGACATAAGTCAACTTGTGATTGAAGCGTAGAGCGGTTTACTACACAACAGTGCTCTAATTGCATAGGCTGAAATAATATACTGGTCAATTCCATGTGACAATACGTTATACCTCATTTAGAAATGCCCCACGCACTGCAGAAACCTCTGAGCTTAAATGGGAAACTTTTAAGTTTTAAATGCAAAACTGATTTTGGCTCGACTCATGCAAACTGGACATTTTTATAAATAAATTGTACTTTGCACAGTACTCAGAGGCACACCAAAATACTTCAAGGTATCAATATTTGGGATAATATGCAGTGAATTCATGTCAATAATTTTCTTACTTGATATTTGGCTAAAGATGCGAAAACAAACCCGAATTTAAATTCATTATGTTTCAATACTGCTGAATGAAATAAATGAATCTAGACTGAATCTGAATATAAAACGGAGGCTGAATTTCGTATAAGAACAAATACTAAATTAGAAATACCACCGTTTTTACCTAAAGAAAAGATTTCAAGCTGACCTCTTTCAGATAGGGATATGTTTATAATTTCTTTGCAATGTGGAAAACCCGATATCCCGACTTTTTTCAGGAAAAGGGACATCTAATATGTGAAATTGGTGAACCTTCAAGTACTTTCGTAAGATACAGGTGAAGGTCACAGGACAAGTTTATAATTTCTTTGCAATTTGGAAAAACCGATATCCCGACCTTTTTTTCCGAAAAAAAAAACGTTTTGTATGAAACACGTATTTCTTTCAGCTTGGTTACTTTTCAGCAAAATTAGTCACGTAGTTGAATCAAATCACTTATATTGACAAATAATGAAAATTCTGTAATAGGCTTTTATCACACGCGTAAATGAGTGGTTATATATGTTTCTGTCAATAGGGTTTACGGTTTCGAATTCTTATTGATATCTTTTGCAGTTTTCTGACAATGGAGTGGTTGTTTTTAGTAAGGAACAAGAGGAAAAATTTGCCTACCCAACCCCGCCCAGTAGGGGATTCCCAGCCAGGCCTCCCGTACCTATGGTGGCAGCATTTTGGCAAGATGGTGACATATCGTACACTTATAGAGGCGAGGAAAAGGGCAATGTATATTACCAGGTAATGACTTTTTTTTATCTTTTAACCTCAGAGAGGTAGCAAATGCATTTATTATTACTTTCATCACATTTCAACATTTCATAACAGTTCCACATGAACATCATACAAAACATTTTCCATTATTTCATATTTTATGTCACAGGTGTAATTTCATTAAAAAATGTCCATCTCATTTCATAACACGGTTTTGGTATAAATATCAATAGTTTTCATTTGCCATTACTCATATTCAATTGCATTATTTATCACAAGTTAATCGCATAAGACGTTTCATTTCACGGACTATTATTCCTCTAACATATCATCATCTTTACAACAAAACACTGTTATCGATGTCAGTGTTATAAATTTAATTATACAGAAATATAAATTAACATCTGGTCATTTTTACCTGAAACAGGTATCTGTGTACTATTTCCAACAAACATTGGAAAAATATTTCTAAAAAACATTCAAATAAGTTTTCAATACCTCCCACTCATTTGTGTCTACATGTGTTTTGAATACTGTTTACTTCGAGTGTTTTTGTAAATCAACTATTTTTTGCACTTCTATTCGAAACAAATTGAAGATTGGCAGTAAACGTTTTGTTTCATTATATATTATTCTAAATTTATAAACTGAATAAGTTGCCAAAATAATCAAAACATTGACTAGATCAAATTCTTTTTCATCAATGTTCCATCCACATATTATTTTTGGTAAACTCATTTTTTTTTTTTTTTTTTTTTTTAAGATCACGGTGTCTCGCTTTTGCTTGTTCTTTACAATAACTTACCGTGTAATCTTTTATTTTACGTTTACAGGTCTCCCATATTACTTGATTTGATAAACTTTGACTACAACATTTACTACTACATATACGAATAACTTGTTTAACATGTTGTACATATTCATCATCCTTAATCAGAGATGCATTAAATTTCCAGTACCCTGGGCCATAATCTTGTTTACTCATAACTATTTTTAATGATATTGCATTGTGATCAGATTTTATAGTTGGCCTAATGTCAGTTGACACTACAAAATTGTGTAAATGATGGCTAATTAGGGAAAAGGGCAATGTATATTACCAGGTAATGACTTAGAAACTTTAGATCTTTTTAATGACACAAATCTAAATTTGTGTCATTTCTATAACGTATGAGCATATAAATACACCGCGATATAACATTTCGTGGGCCGCGACAATTGCGAAAGACGTATTTCGAAGAACTGCAATTTTTATTATTTTCACTTCTTTCATTTTTCTTTTGCAGGTTTATGATCAACCATTCTTGCAAATGGACATTTTTGATGAGGCAAACCGTCGTGTCAATGAATATTACGAAGAACCCAAAGATTTTGGTGCCAACTGGATATTAATTGTCACATGGTTTGAAATACCAGCTGTTCCAGCCAAAAGCAGATACAAATATGTGAGTTTGCTGAATTTCAATGCAGATTTTAAATGTTGTTGGTTTTGTTTCTTTTTCTTCTCTCGCGCTCTTTCCTCTACGATACGTTGTCGTTGAAGGGATACGTATTTATGTTCAAATATCTTATTGGCATTGGATCTCATATTATTAATAGGCAGTTGCAATCGTGTCGAATACAAAGGTACTGTTTTAGTGACCTCTGATCTACGAGATATTAAATATAAATTGGAAGGATTTTCTAGCAGAAGCACAAATAATAACATATTTTATATAGCGCCATCACAAGGTTCTAACTGCAGTATTTGAAGATAATGGTATTGCTGGGATGAATATACCTCTAGAGGGATAAGCAGCACATACAAATACCCTATTCAGCTGTGCTTTGTTCTGATTTGGACAAAAGGAAGATTACAATATTTCAAGAAAATTAAATTTATCAAATTTAATGCCAAAACTGCACCAGAATTTATCAAAGGAAAAATAATCTAAATTCCGAGGTTTATGATTAATTCTGTAGGACTAGTTTGAAGACAAAGTCAAGATGAAAACTTTATATACTTAAATCGGGTCATCACCCTTTAAATTTAAAAAAACTTGCCTGCTTTAGAATCATATACACATTCTTTTTTCTTTTAGCCAAACACCTTCCAACTAGCTCTCGTAACGGACGGTATCTATAGCTTTGCGATATTAAACTTTCGAGAGGATGCTATGCTTTGGGAGTATTGGCTAATCAAGAGTCCCGATGTTGTTTACGGCTTTTCAAGTGGAGATGGGCAAGATTTTGTAAATGCGCAGGAGAGTTTTAAAACTGTTAAGGAGAGATACCGACCAGATCTTGAACTTGGAAACACTGGCAAACAGGGACAGTGGATATTTAGACTAGAGGAAAATACTGAAATACAGTGAACTACAAAAGAAGGTGCTTAGATTGGGCTCGAGTGAATGCGCCTGTAGATGATGTGTGGTGGTGGCGTCGATGGAATTGGGGCTTGGGAACGTGTCCGTGTACTTTATGGCAAGCATGGTTTGATTTTCGTTACACCTGGTCGGACTGGCCCAGTTTGAGTTTTCTAGAATGGTATGCGGGATGGACGGGTAGGAACATAAACGAATTGGATAAACCAATACTCGATGAAGTCTACAACATACCACGTAAGTACAGAAATTAAAATATCAATCAATATGTGAAAGGAGGAAGACGACCAATAGTACTATTTTTCAAAGACAGTAATGTTTAGGGCAACCTTGATTGATAAGTTAGGAAAACTAACTACACCCATTGCATTCAATTGAGCTTGACCTTGTTTCCCCCTACTTTGGTAAATAAGCATTTGAGACAATAGTCAAAATTATTCCTTATTTTAATCCGATAACCTCCACCAATAATTTGCACCATTTTTGTGTGCCGTCAGCTTTAGCTGGCAGAACCACTTAGCAATCGGTTGTGCGTGTGTATGTGTGGATGTGTGTCAGTATGGATGTGTGTATGTGTGTCACGAAATTGTTATTTTTTTTTAAATTGTCCTCATTTGAAAAGTTGAAGTTCAATTGGAACCAACCTTGTGTCATAGGTGCAGCATAGGATCACTCATATGTTGATGAGGTCAAAGATCACATGCCATGGTCAAAGGTCATGTGAGGTCAAGTTGTAAGATATGCTGGGCGGTCCACAGCTTATATTCTTTGAATATAGTGAGCGCGAAAGCCGAGAACCGCGAAATTCTAGTTTTAAATCCAAATCGGAGCAGCTGGTCACTGTACAACTGAACTTGAATTGACCCTTTTTATTGATTTAGTTATTGGTTTTTAGCGTATAACTCCGAAACTTTAGGCTGTAGATAGTACAAACTATACCTATACCGCTTGTGGTTAGTAATAACGTGATATGTCTTTCAAAATCATTGGATCAATTTGAAAGTTTGACTCCTATGTAATCTTTGTCTAGAGCCCCTGTACTCAAAATGTGTTACAAATGTTTGCAAATATACGGGGCTAACAGTGCCTAACGGAAACATGAGTTGTATGGCATGTATGCATCTAATATGAGAGGTTGAATCATTGAGCGCAACAGCATCTCAAAAAAAAGCGTAAGTGATAGAATTGTACGAATTTATTGGGAAAAAACGCGAAACCCCGCTCACACATCATTATTTTGCATGTTTGTACCTTAAATCATCCAAAATCAGCTGCAAAGTCACTCTTCTCATGTCTTGTTTTCGTCTTCTTCACACTTGAGAAACACAGCACGATCGATGTATCAAATGAGATGATCCATTACAGAATAGGGGTGTGCTTCGAATGTGCAATAACATGCAAAATATTTGAAAGGATGTTTTGTGTTTTATTCAACACATATTCCGAACAATACATCTTTTTTAATAGTCAAGTATATTGGGCTTCAATATTTATTTTGAGACAATAATAGCCGTAGCAACCATACTCATTGTACACACGTCTACCTATTTCTACATGCCTACTCAAAAAGTGATCAGAAATCGATTACTGCAGGGCCATAAACGTTGCTTATGACCGGCTCTCAACCAATCACAAACTCGGAAATCTCCTAATGATGTGTGAACATAATGATCAGCAAACATTACATTTACTGAATTAACTCAAAAGGGTTAATTAAGTTTTAAATTTTGAAGCTTTTGTCTGCAATAACAGAACGTGTGCTCTTACTCCACTCTGTCTGTACCTACACTGAAAGAAAAAAGGTGTCAAATTTTGAGTCTTCAGATGAGCATGTAAAGGTGTCACTTTGAATGACACACTTAGGGTGTCAAGCCAGAAATGACACCTTTGGAAAACTGTTTGGGTGCCAAGCCAGAATGGCACGTTTGGAGTCTCCAAATGAGACCCCAAAGGTGTCATTCTGATATCTAAAGGTGTTATTCTGATACCCTAGAGGTGTCACCTGACAACCTAAAGGTGTCATCTGACACCCTAAAGGTGTCAGGTGTCACCTGACACCTTTACATGCTCATCTGAGGACCCAAATGGGACACCCGTAAAGTGTCTTTTTTTAGTGTATGCATCCCTTCAAAATGAAGCCCTCGACAACAAATCAGACTATACTAGAATGAATCATTTGCCAGTATTTGCATCTGACTTGTTCTCTTAGAGTACTAAATATTAAAACGGATTAAATGAATCGAGGTTGATGGAAATGAATGAAATAAATAAAAAAGTAAAGTATGAGTTTTGAAAATTACACCAAAAATGTATGAATGTTTAAATTTACACCAAGATATGTACTTGTTTTAGATACTTGGAGGTGTGTTCAACGCAGATGGTCAAATTGGTGGGGTGCTGGACAACATTGCTGTTATCGTTCGGACGGTTCTCTCATTGTAGGCTACGAGGGCTTGTGGTCTGAAAGTTACCAGCACAGAGAATTCTTCCGCTTCAGTGGTTGGCGGTCGTTCGATTGGACTCAACACAAATACTACCTTTGTAAGGACTGTTACGTTTGTGTTTGTATTACTGAGTAAACAACATTGGTATTGCACAACTCAGATGTTTCCAAAGTTTACGCAATCACATACTTTGTATAATTGTATAGCAATAGTGAGAATACGTACACTCTAAATTTTGAAACGGATAATGTAGTTGTGTACAAATGGTCGAACCATTTGACTGCGAATAAGTAAGAATATTTTACAAAATGAACCTTGGTGCCATTTGGGTCAAAAACTGAAGGCACATACTTTTCAGTTCTTATTATACAGTAAAAAATTAATGTTGTGTATGTGTTGCATGGCTTGTATTTTCGGACAACTATGTGTTATTGCCACTACACATAGTGTCCCGAACAAATACACAACACATTATTTGTATAAAAGCTGCAAATCGTATGCTAACAATTTACAAGATTTTCCCGTAACGTAATTAATACGTAAGGCCATTCTATGAGATATAAAATGTAAAAAAGCAATTCTTTATAAACCGGTCTGTTCAAAGTTTTGTTTGGGATACACGGATCATTAGAGTAAACCAAATGGGTCAACCATTTCTACCAACTTGATATCCTGCAACAATTAGAGTGTACGGCATTTTATGTTCGACGATACCCTAGGAATCCACACATCATCTATATAGTAGTAAACTTAGTTTTATAAGTTTACAGCGTAATGGACAAGTATGAGAGTCTTGATATCGAAGGAAAGGTTGCCTTAAGACCGCAATGTTATGAGATTTAAAAGTATGACTGAATGAGTTTATAACTATAGATTCTAAATAATGATTGTTCAATGTTTGTGCGTTTGTAGTCAAGACGTTTATCCACGAATTATTGCTGCTGCGACCGTTCCAATGACAAGGCTTTCTGCGACTTGTATGAGGACAAGAAGACCAAGTGGATCATGCTCAGGTTATAGATGTGTCCAGGATGGGGTGTAGAAAAATGCTCTAAGTTCTGGAAGTTTTACAAGAAGCAAATATTTGGTTTGGATTTGGTTACTCGTTTGTTGATGTTGATGGCCGTAATGTAGTTAAGTAAGTTGCTTATTAATTGTCAATAACTTGTATATGTTTGAATGCAGCTTCTTGTTCTGGGGGTGATCCATTATATTACAATTTGGATGTCTGCGTTACAACATTCAAGGACTGGGGAGTACACAATGCTTAAGTCAATGGCAGCATTGGCGTGGCCGGAAGGACAAAACGAGTTATTGACAGGGGTTACCAATCAAACAAATGGCTGCCATCAGTCTTTAGCGCTTTTGCTCTACAAGCAACAAATTCATCTTACGCGTATGTCAAACAGAAGAAACTCTTCATAATAGTACCGCTGGGGGTACAAATTAAGTTGTAATTATTATGACTTGCATAAAAGTCTGCCAAAATGTTTGATGTTCTAGGCTAAACTTTGACCTGTTGATTTTCCAAAATCCCAAAATTCCCAAAATTCCAATGAATATTGTTGCAAAGTGGGTCCTTGCAATTCTCGATCCTCAAAAGGGTGTTGGTGGTGGTGGGGTTAGGTTACCAGGTTCATCGTACTTCTTGGCGAGCTTGCTAGTCTTGATTGCAAAAGGTCAACATTTCAGCGTCCTGGCACAAGAACGAAAGGACTAACAATCCTTAGACCCCTGTTAATGTATCCCCTTCCATATCTCAAAATTCTCAAGGATACAATTCATGACACTGCAGTTGCAGTATCTCTATTGATCAATGACAGATGGTCTGAGTAATGGTCATCCTCTACCTTGAACCTAAAGCAGTTCTTGGACAGCCCATCTAGCAAGCCTAAAGGCTGTGACCTTGAAAGCATGGATCAACCTCAACAGACTCAGAACTGACATTAGCCGTACAAAGCACTTCCTTCACAAAATGGGTGTGTAACTTTCACCAAACTGCGATTGTGGAGAGTCATAAACCATAGAAGATTGTGAAGTCTACAAGTCCCCAAGAGGAATCCCAGCCCTGATCAACCTGGACGATGAAACTATCAGCTAGTTGAAGAAGGATCTTCCACTGTGATTTTGGAATGCACGAACGCACGAACGCACGAACTATCAAGTACAAATATTGACGTTATGTGTGTATACCGTGGGTGTTTTGTTGTAGGCTTAATTAGGTGTTTGCGCTAAGTACCAAGAATAAGTCACCAAGAATATCGTCTTGGACCCGAACGCTCAGCCTACAGACGTTACCTATTCTGGTTTTGCGATTTCTACAATGAACTACTTTGCTGATCGTCCTATATATTGATCTACAGTAAGCGAGTCGAATAACCTGTGACCACTGATTTGAAAGGACCTGAAACAGACAAAAGGGTGTCAGCATTTCAATTTGCACATAGCTCACAGAGAGGTTGCGCAGTCGCTAGGCACCGTCGATACAACCGCTCAGAATGAATAGAATCATCAATTAGGCACTATGAGCCAATAAAATCAATTCCCATGTTCAATAGCTTTCATTCACTAGTGTATTGAAGAAATACATTCCAGGTTTTTTAGTATGATTTGTTCTCCATTGATGGTGAATTTTCTTCAAATTACGTCATGAGGCACTCCCTACCACAGGGTTTCATCATAGGCCCACATTAATTTATCTTGTACACTTCCCAAGTTGGTAATACCATTCGTGCTTTAAAGTATCTCATTTCATGCTTATGCTGATGACTTACAAATCTATGCTGAGTTTGATCCGGTATATTTACATATACGATTTATATTTTTTTTGAAATTTTAACTACTTAGTTCTCCAGGTAGACAAGGATGTATAAACACACCCAAAAAAGTAACTCCCCACCCCTGAAATTTGTCTTCCAAGTTCAAACGATACATCGGATTATAAATTATGGGATATAATTGGAAGCTGTGTTTATTTAGGCGAATTTTGACACCTCATTTGTGTCGATCGGTTGAGTATTGCATGACCGAACCCACCCCATGATTTAAAAGTTGCAGTAAACCCTATTGACAATCATACTCTTTACACATGGAAGTCAATGCAATCGTCTTCTTCTTCTCTGAACGACTAATTCTCCTTCTCTATAGGGTTTACTGCAAATTTTAAATCCTGGGGTTGGTTCGGTCAAGTGGACATAACTTCAACAATACTCAGTCGATCGCCACAAATGAGGTGTCAAAATATGCGTAAAGAAACACCACTTCCAATTATATCCCATAATATATAATACGATATGTTGTTTGAAATTGGCAGACAAATTTCGGGGGTGGGGAGTTACATTTTTGGGTGTGTTTATTTATTAATCTTTCGAGCACGACGCTCAGTTGACAAGAGCGTCGTGCTAGTAATATGAAGGTCGTCAGTTCGAATCCGGCCAAGCGCACGTGCACATGGCTTCTTTTTTTAAACTAACTAACATGCGCTGGCCATCTCCAGGGGAAGATACATCCTTGTCTACTTGGAGAACTAAGTAGTTAAAATTTCATGATGACATGATGGATGACTTTTTGTAATAGGAGTACTGTCCAATTTCTGCATTCTTTAGATCCAGTACAGCTTTGGGATTTTATAAAGGTGGTGATTTTGATCTGTATATAGATGGGCAACTTGTCAACAAAACACTTCTCTCAGAAGGTAAAACAGCGAATGAATACTAAAGTAATATTTTTGTATTTCACAATTTTTAAGCAAGGAGAAGCCCGTGTCTGGGACGCGTATTTGAATGTACGACGCAGGCAAATGTTGGTGTTGTAATTTCGTTTTTAGAACACTGCAATTTTAGATGAGTGGATGTAAAGATTTTTTAGGGCCTTTAAAGGCATGACAAATTTTGAGCGCCTTTACATTTCTTCTTTATTTTTCAAATGTTCATTATTTGTTCTGCCCATCAAAGTTTATCAGGCCCTAACAAATGTCTGTGAATGCCCATTAATATTTTAAGTTACGATAAATGAGTACACTAAAGCCGCATCGCAACAACTTGAACCCGAAATGTGGTTCTAATTTGTTGAACGAATCATTATATTCTCTTGTTCGTTTACCTTATGCAGAATTGAGATGTTCGCATTTAAAGATCAACCATCTAAAAGGGTAAAACAGCTGAGTTCGTAGTGCACTGGATTCCTATTCTAGGGGTCTGCGGTTCGAATTACGCCTCGGCCTAATTTTTACTCACGTGTAGCTTGTAATTGTTCTTTATCCATTTATATGGCCTATAGTGTCTTTGTGTTTTATGCATTCATATAATAATTTACTGTCGTCTCGCATCGCAGGTTATTATGAAGCCGACATGGAAAATGTGCAAGTAGATGAAGTCATAGATGAAAATGGGAACAACCGAACAGTGACAACGTTTGTGTCTGGTGTTTCAATATCCGTTGCAGCCTTAGACCAGCTCCTTGATATATCTGTGTCTGCACCAGATGAATTTAAGAATTTAACCCTGGGCTTGTTGGGTAAGTCTTATGATACCAGATTCTTCACATGAGGACCTTGAAAGAAATTCTCGAGTAGCCCTGAATTCAGGTTTTATTAATTTTCATTCAGAACAACAATCATAATAGAAATCAATATTATTACAAATACATACGGCTGATAAAGTTATGTATTGCACGTGATGATATCCTTTTAACTAAACATAAAATCGATTATCTTATCACTGAAATCAACGGCGCGTGACATGCACCTTCGAAATTTCTGTAGGTTACCCGACTTTATTTTTCCTCTTCAATTCTTCTTACCGAATTTAAATTCCTATAACGTCTTTACTAAACTGCTGTCAAGAATCCTATGAGTGAGTGTCTTAGGCCCATAAAGTTGTGTAATAAAACTGTACGACACGCATCAGTTGTTTCATCAAGGGCACGCTTTTCGAAGTGTCCATGGAAAGAAACAGGCCTTGGGCACTCCGATATCGTGGACACACATTTCTTATACACCGTCTCCTTAATATCTCGAATGCTCGGAGCGTCTCTCTTGTATATAACAGGAAGGATGTCGGTTCGATTCCAACCCGAAAGCTTATGTTTGCTAACTTTGATGGTATTACATTATTTTTTCATGAAAAATTGACATCCACTTGCATGTGCAAATTTCATTGGTTAAGGTGATTAGAAATTCATCGCATTTTAAACTTATTATGTTTGGTTACGTTATTACTCATGTAGTTAAGCGTAGTTTCCTCAAGATGATAAAACCTTTGCTTACAATCCCTTTCATCTTTTAAGGTGTATGGAATGATGACCCAAGTGATGATCCTACCTTCCAAATGGCACCATTATACGCCCTTCAGGCGGCAGAGAGCAGTTAAGTGACATGGAATACTACCAATTTGGTGAATCTTGTAAGTTGTGCTATACATTTTATTTTTTGTAAGTCAGTTTTCAGGACATTTGATGTTCTCCAGTCTCAATTATTATATACACATGATATTATTTTTTTCTAAAGCCATTAGAAATAATTAACACACAACACAGTCGCATTCTAAACGATTATGAACAAATCAAAACTTTACCTGATGTCTATTTTGTTGTTTCTAACAGTGAAGTGCAGTTATTAGTTTTCATGATGAATAGCATTTTGCCAAATGTGTAAACTTGTAGTTTATAAAAGAAACAAATCGTCGAAATATCTGGGTTCCATTTTACAGAAAACAGAAAGCCCAGAAATCATCGCTGTACATTATTATACTTTAAGCTCTCCAAATGAAACATTTCAAGGCAAATGATCAATCATTTTCTGGTTTCATTTACAATGTTCCATATTTCAATTATGTTTCACTATATTGTTACAGGGAGAGTGAGCCTAAATGACTCTCTGTTTTTTTACACCAATGATGCATCATGGGAAATAGTTAACATTCATGAAGAGTACGAGCCTGTATTCCTTGATGAGCTTATTGCACGTTACAAGGTAGAAGATCCAGCTTTCTTGCAATCAGCCAACAAATCGTGTGAGGAAGATACGGAGTGTTTGTTTGACACATTGGCCGCTCACGATGAAAAGTTTGGTCTAGAATCCAAAGCCAGTTCATCGTCGTTTCAAGAACAGGAGAATCAGCTAGGTAGTCATAATTTAACGCATTACTAAGCAAACATGATGTAAAATATTACACAAAATAAAGAGAGATAAAGCAAATATCATACTACATAAATTTACGGTAAAATACTTGGCAATTATATTGCCAACGTTTTATCGTTAAAATTACGGTACCTTGCCATATTATCGTAAAATTATTGACCAATTTTTTAGAAATTTTAAAATACTCTATGGCATCTGAGTAGGTAATTTAATTGGATTTTGGGGAAAAATGTAGGCTGAAAATATCAGAAAGGTATTGATGTCAGGCATGATTACAAGCCTAAGCGTAAGACACTAAACATCATGAACCCTAAAAATAAAAGAAAAATAGTATGCTAACTTAAATACTTTGAAATAGCACCTTTAACACATTAAAAAAAATAAAAACACACAAACGATACCTTGTCACTATCACATTTTGTTCACTATGTTCACACATTTCCAACAAATGTGGTATCAAACATGAAATAATTGTAACCGGTGTAAGCATAGGCATATTAGTAATGCTCAAAGAACTCTCGAAAGGGTTAAAAGTCTGGTTAATAACTATTTCACAAAACCATTTTGTTTTATTTTTTCCATCAAGCAAATTTTCCCCCTAACATCACTGCTGAGGGTGCTGATAATGGAACACTTATTTTGAAAGTACGCACTGGGGATTTGGTGGAAGTTCAACTTATTGCATTTGATGAAAATGATGATGATATCACATTCAGTCTTAGTGAAGCGGTGCCCAATGCTACTATGGATGGTAAGTTCATGCAATTGATTTATTTTTTCCTGTTGTTTGTTTGTTTTTTCTATTTATCTCTCTTCTTCCATGTGGCCCAGCACGTTGTTTCTTCTGTGAACGTTCAGCACGGCTCTAAGTTGGACACATATTGCACTCTGTAATTTTGTCATGCCGACATTGTCGTTTACGAAGCTGTACGAATTTGTTGTAACAGAAATGACTGGGTTATTTACGTGGAGACCAAGCAGCATAGAAAGCGTCCGTATTGGAATGGTGGCCAGTGATCAGCAGGCGTCATCTGTCCTAGTTGCTGAGGTGCACATGTGTAACTGTCAAAACAGTGCAACTTGTAGATTTGATGTCGATATTATTTCTAATATTGAAGATAATTACTATGTGAGTTGAATTTTAATTGCAATTGCTTTATTGTTACCCCATTGAGTTGGAAATGGGGGTACATGAACGGGTATATGAAACTGTGTGTGCGGGCGGGCCCGCGCGCGCGTGTGTGTGTGTGTGTGTGTGGGGGGGGGGGGGGGGGGTAAAACTGTTAAGTTGGAATGTAAACCCAGCATGTCTTTGAATACGTTAATGCAAGCATATTATGCTAAAGCATTCTGATCCCAGACCTTATGTAGATTTCAAACGAAATCATTGTTCATCGTTAAAACAATAATAACTCATTTTTTAAGAGCGCCCCAATTTTTCAAAATTTTGAGCTTTTACACGGATGCATTGGTAACTGGCTAGTAAACTATACCTGTAATTGGTTAAGCTCGAAGATGTCTATGTGTCGCAAACGAAGGGATTTTGTAATTAGAATAATTAATATCGCAGATCTCCGATAATAATTGAAGGGCTGCTGGAAAAGGCTTTCCAATAAGAAAGAGTGGGGAAATAGCGCCAAGTACGTGTCTAAGCTCATCCATTAGTTGTTTTATTGGTTCAGGCAAGTCAAGTTGGACGGACATAACCTTAGCATTTCCACCTCTGCCGGATCCAAATTCTATTTACAAAATGGCTTATTTTATGATAAATACGCATTTGTTAGCATTCTCGTTCGCAGGTGTAGTTTCCTAGACAATTACCAGCATAACTGTGCAAAATTGGGGGCGCTCTTCAAAATAAATGTGCTGTTATTGCTTTAATATGCACTGTTAACCTAACAGTCAAAAGCCTTTTGACAGTGTTATGAATTTTATTGAATGGGTTTATGAATCTTATTGTGTTTGAGGAAGAAGGCTCAGTCCATGTAGGCTTACGGGGGCTGAAGAAGTCCTGAAACGTCAGAAGAAGTCCTAAAACGTGAGATTCAGGATTTTATTTATTTCCCCAATTTATTTTCACGACTACCGGGCGACTGATAAGATGTATTTATAAAATGATTGCTATTATCAAGCAAGCCAAATGAGGATACGATTTCTCTATGTAGGTTGTTGCTTGCGAGTGCCTTCAGGGTTATAGTGGGCAATTTTGCGAAGGTGACTTTGATAGCTGTGAAGATACGCCATGTTACCAGGGTGTTTTGTGTACTGACATAAAACTACCAGGTGATGGGTTTACGTGTGGACCATGTCCTCCCGGTCTCACTGGAAATGGCACAAAATGCTTTGGTAGGTTCGATTCCTTTATTCTTAGAACTTCAGATGTACAGTTATAGTTGTAAAATGGAACGGTATTTGCGAAACTAATTTACTTATTTATAGTAATTGTATAGCGTGCACTACAATAAGGCGAGGTTTTAACCTTGCACTTGTCAGAATCATACCTTTGAACATGTCTATATCCCTTTCTCTAAATGCCATTTTTTGTCACTTCAAAAATCCCGGAGCGGACCCCTGCCTTGTATTTAGGGGGAAATTCCTCCTAGATCCAACAAGACAAATAACGCTACCGCCCTTTTTTGCGGTGATTGTCAGGTTGATAGTCATTTTCCTCTAGGGACGTCAGGGATGTAAATCCTCAAAAGGCAGTGGTATGTGAGATGCTTTTCAACATCTGCTAAAAAGCATGCCAGTTGCGCAATGAATTAGTAATTTCTATTTGAATTTGCACACAATTATAATATCCAAACTATTTTAAAAAAAGTGCAAGTGACTATGAGAATCCATTTCAGTGTGCTTGAATTGCTGAATTCACTCTTCAAATAAATAATTTGAATTTATCTGACCTATTTCCGAATTAGATTATGATGAATGTCAGGAAGATCAAGAACAAGATGGCAGCCCCCTAAAATGTGATCAAATTTGTGTAAACACACCTGGAAGCTATAGCTGTTCTTGCAATGTTGGTTACAGCCTGCTAGTAGATGGAATATCATGTGAAGGTGAGATGGTTGCACGATAACTGTATATAAACACACAAAACTATAGTCAAATGTTTACTAATGACGCATGTGTATAGATTGCATTGGTGATTAGAATGTTTGCTAAGATAGACTAAGTGTCAGAAGAGGAAGGTCATATCAATCCAATGGAGCAACAGCCTATTACTGGCAAAATCGGCAGTAAGAAACTGTAAGAAACAGTCATGTTTCGTGCGTAGTTTAAAATATTAAATAAACATACAAGGATGCATTTAAAAAGATCCAAACTCTAAACATGAGCCCAATTGAATGCCATGCACTTAAAGACACTATCAGTGATTTACCCGAAAGATTAAAAAATATTTGAAATTTGCAGAAATAGCCTATAATTAAAGGACAAGTCTGTAGAATTCCCATAAGTTACTTTTTGCGCAACTGAAAACGTAACAGAAAAGGAAGAAAAACAAGACTAAAACAGCATGCTCAAAGATATGAATTTCCATTCAATTGCGTATTGTAGTAAGTGTCCGTATGGACAGTAAGGTCTAAAATGTAGGATTTTGTCCTTATTAGGCTGCTTTTAGCCTTAGCGTTTGTAGGATATGTTAGGATACCTATATGTGTTACAGATGATATGCAAAAATCAAAATTTTGATGATTTTTTTTTTCGATTTTTCTGATTTAGCAAACCATTGATAGTACCTTTAAGAGGCACAACAAATTAATGTTTTTATTTTTAATATTCATACTTGTCAGTTTTATGCTGACAAAGAATGGGTTAATTATTGCTAAAACCTACAGATTTCCTTCTTCTACTAAATTAATAAATTAAAAGACTTGAAATCGTCTATGTCGAAATAGTCAAAATAAGGTTATACAAAAGAAGGCAAGAAACACCCTCTAATAACCACAAAGGTATAAGGAATCGAAATAACGTCTTAAAAGTACATTTTCAATTAAGTCAGTGCATTTAAGCTCTTTAAGGATAAAGAATGTGATAGGAAGGTAAAGGAAGATTCATTTCCTTATTTCCATAATATTAGACACTTTTTGCAAAAATAATGCTTGTTTCCAGTAGGTAGTCAAAAAGCTAAATGCGAATTGTGTTTTTTTTACCATTTTTTAAAAAAAGGATTTCCCCAGAAATGGCTCGAATCGGGCCAATTGTATATCAAAGCAGTGGCAAGCTATATTTGACTGTCAAATTATTAGATTATAAAACATGAACATCGATTTGGGATCATTTATATTTACATTTTAACGAAATGTGGTTAAAATGGCTCAAAAAATCAAAATGCGCGCGGCCTACTGGAAACAAACTTGTTTTTCCCCTAATAATATAGTAGTAAATTCTATAAGAAACTTAAGTTTTCTTTCCGCACAACTAGGTTTTTTTCAAGCGATAGTGCTCACAATCCTCAAAAATTCAAATACGTACATGAGATGGCCATAAGTTGCTGCAATTAAGGTAAAATCATGTCACAATTTGGGTAATCATGGCAATTGGGAAAATGGCATCATGGTAAATGTATATAGTTTTCTTAGCGTTTCACAAAATACAGTAAGCCGAGTAATTGTTCAAATTGCATTTTGTTTTACAGACAATAATGAATGTATGGAAATGACTCACAACTGTACAGAAAATACTATTTGCAATAACACAATGGGTGCATTTAAATGCGACTGTAAGCCTGGCTACGCAAAGGTGGATGAAACTACATGTACGGGTACGTAATTAAGGGATACTAGTATTGATATTATTATGATTATCAGTACGATTATTATTATTATCACGCTAGTATATACCTTAAGGGGGATATCACATTTGTTATGCATAGAAAGTGGAGTAAAGGCGAATTTGTTTCGCCGGAACGCCGCTCTTTGTTATATACAGTTCTATGGTAATATTGCGCTGTTTGTAATTAATAACAAAGGGGATAAATATTCATGCAAATTTAGAGGTGTTATACGACGAGCTGTCTATAACAGGACATGCTATAGAGAGCCCGTCGAACAGCCCATCAATAATTAATATTATTATTAATGTTATTGTTTTTTATTATTATTGGTAAAGCTCACAAGTGGAAAATCTGATTTTGTTTTGTAAGAAAGACCAGTGATTATTTGGTTCATTTTCGCCATATGTAAAATGACTCCGCCAATAACATACTGTTTTATTATTTTATCCTAGATATCGATGAGTGTTTGGAAATATCGCCTTGCGATGATAATGCTAATTGCACAAACACAATAGGTTCTTACAAATGTCGTTGTGATGATGGATATGAAGGGAGTGGCCGCGAAGGATCGTGCATAGGTAGGAAGTAAGGCCTGATTAATTAAAAATTAAATATGCGGCAAAATATCTCAGTCGGGAATGATGTTTACGTAACTGAACCACCCGGGCACGACCGGCCGCTATGGTTATTCATAAGCTTGAATGGTGTAATTAGCTAATCAGAGCCATCGTAAGAAAAGCTTATAAGCTGTATGCTGATATAGGTCTATTTTGATTGGTCTCGCAGAAGTTACATCATGTTACATCATGAAATGAGCTTGTTATACTGCTAGTAAATCCCAGCAGTAATAGGTAGAAGTGTATCCAAGCATCCTGTCAGAAAGTAGGAGACGTGGTAGAGAAACACAGCTCACAAACAGTTATCAGTTTCTGCTAATCATTTAATCCATTAATTTCGCCATATAAGTAAAAGTAATTAGTCTCATCATTCATTCTTGATTCCTGTTCAGAGATATAATTAATTCAACACAAATGATTCGAAATGTTCTGTTCTAGAAATGTTCTGTTCAAAATCTCTCGCGTACATATTTATACCGCACTCCTCCAATCAGATTACTAGCTTCATTTCAATTCAAAGCAAACTCGATCGAGATTGGAGAGATTTGTTTTTCCATAGCGGGTGGCGCTATACCGTTTTGCTGCACGCAATCATCATGCGGTGAAGGCCGCTACCTTCCGAATCTATCATTGAAGTTCAAAATACCATATAAATAAAATGCGTGGTATTTATACAATTCTGGGGAATTGACATAACACACTACGACAGAGCCAATCAAAGATATGTGGTAAAGACCTCGAGGGTTAATAAGCTGATGTTTGTGCGTTTAGAGTAAATAGATCTTGCAAAAGAGTCAAATTTAACACAATAATATGCTCATCTCGTGCAAGTTAATCCGCAAATACCCGGGTAAACACACTGACATGCAGAACGGTTAAACCTTAAAGTCTCCTACCCAGTATATTTTGTATCACATCTGGTTTTGTACATTTACAGATATAGATGAATGCCAGCGTAAAATCGACAGCTGTGCAGAACACGCATCGTGCGAAAATACGATGGGGTCGTACAGATGTATTTGTTCCGCTGGTTGGGTAGGGGATGGCTTTGAATGCGACAACGAGGATGAGTGTGAGAAGCACACTCATACCTGTAATCCTTATGCTGATTGCACGGATTCAGAGGGCAGTTATTTCTGTACCTGTGCGGATGGATTCACTGGTGATGGACGCAATTGCAGTGGTAAGTATACTCTGAAATAATATAACTTTCGCAAATGATTTTTAAATGAAATCCACCACATGGTAGAAGTCTTCCAAAAACCAACATTAAAGAAATGCAACTTTTTTCAGTAAAAAAATGATTTTAATGATGCATCAAATGAAAGAGGTAGACACTAATTAG
Organism: Ophioderma brevispina; assembly: GCA_023653785.1. Classification (NCBI taxonomy): domain Eukaryota; kingdom Metazoa; phylum Echinodermata; class Ophiuroidea; order Amphilepidida; family Ophiodermatidae; genus Ophioderma; species Ophioderma brevispina. The sequence continues at coordinate 56,067 of JAMKCH010000249.1, read as the reverse complement.
TTTCTGCATTTTCTACTGTCTTGATTCACCCCAACTTATGATTAGTTATACCATGAGCCATATAACCTATATTAAGCACAAATATTTTTAAGATTACTTGTTTGCTAACATATCATGTTATCATATTTCTACAGTGAACCGCTATATGATGAATACAAACTTTATGGAACCATTCGCCTACTATATTTTCCAAGAATTTTCATATAGTTTATTCACTTTGCTTATGACACTAGATGTATGCATTATGAAAATCAGAATCACAGTAACTCTATTAACTTATTTAATTTTTGACTTGGGCACTTCCGTTAGTGCAATGGGCCTATGGAGCCATACTGATTAACGCAAAAATGAGGCGATGGATTTGAACTTTTTGTGTTAATTCAAGTGGAGATACACAGATACAAAAATATTAATTATAAACCAAATATATTGTAGCCCAGAAAAACAAAAATGGACCTAAATGGAGCCACTTATGCAGTTAAAGGGATTAGCAGCGATAATGCGAGAGAATCGAAAAAAATGTGGAAATGCATTTTTTAACTTATAAATCAAGGATAAGTGTGTACAATTCCACATAACTGCTTTAATGTTGAAACAAACCACCAAATAGTGAAAAAATGAAGTATTTGAGGATATTTGTCATACCGTCTCCCGCAAATAGACCTACAGCGATGGCATCTCAAAATCTGCACTAAACAGCTGATTGCGGTTTACACTACTACAAATAACCAAAGATCAATAATGTTTGTGTTTGAGGTCAAACTATATTGATCATGGTGCACAATATCACGCTGAAATGCTGTGATACAGCGGGAAAGGTTTTTTTGATCTCAAGTCTGAATTTTAATACGCACGTATAGAAATTACAGAATCAGATAAAAAGTACTGCCTTGTCTTTAATACACAGATTTCAAGCCAACCACTTGCAGGTTATGTTCGCATATCCATGCCAGTAACAAAAATATAAAAATATGAATTTTGATGATTTGTTTCGATGTTTCGGATTAGCAAATCGCTGCTAATCCCTTTTTAATGTTATACGTTTAATGAGCACTTACCTTAAGTCATGTGTGTTTGTTTTTACAAAGAGGGATAATGTGCAATTGTCAATGTATTGGTAAATTTGCAATATTAGTAATTACCGTGATACCAATGTTAAGAATACCATCATCTGAATCTGACAAGAGCAAGGATATTTTGTAAGCTGGATTGATAGCCCTTTGTCGTGCAGTGTACCATGTAGGGCGCTCACATGTTGGGCCTTAGCGCGCATTTGCAATTACAATATTGACGTTGTGTGTATATTGGGGTGTTTTGCTGTAGGTTAAGTAGGTGGTCTGTACCAAGGGGGTGAAACCCATTCAAAACCAGTCGTCCGTGCTGGGCGCTGACATTTTGAATATTGCACGGAATAATTATTAGTTTGGGTGCTTGTATACACACATAATGTCAATTCGATACAAACAATCCGCCAAAATATCAGTTGTTGGATGTTGGGTGCTATTGGGTGGTTAAATTTTGTCCTACCCATGGCCACACAACGAATGAAATGACACATCAGTCGTCTTGATTTAAATAAACCGCCTCAATGAATACATCTTTTCACCTAAGCGCGCATTGCATTATGAGAAAAAAGAGTATCTGAGCACAATGATCCAGGTACACTATTATTACACCTGGCCACCTCTAACACATACATTAATTTGTATCACTACCGATTAGTGTATATGCAAAGCGGCACCCACAGTATGTGGAAGAAGCGGAGGCAGCCATTGCTTTCTATTGTTGGTACTCTATGTTTTCTTTGTGGTCGGCAAAACATGCGAGACGGTGTATTTCTAAAGATTACGTAACGTTTTGCCTCTCTATCTATATAGAACCTCTTTGGTCTGTACGATTTTAGGTGCAATGATTATGCGAGCATGCTAACTTGAAACCGAGTCCGCCGACGGCGCTGAGTATCATGGGTCATGCGCGTTTTTCACTGGTGAGAATATCGACTATAATAAATCCAAGCGACCGTGAAGCTTCCATATTTTTCTTTTGACATAGTCCACTGTTCGGAAGAGGGGGCATTTTGCATCCACATAATCAATAGCATCTCAAGATGCCAAACTGAATATGTTTCACGTTTACCGTCTGGGCCTATCATGCACGCAGGCGATATAAAGTTTATGCAGATATTGCAGTTTATGTTTTGCTAGGCGTAGCCGACGTCAAATACATAAACAGTTTTATCGAAGGCTGAGCATTCGTGTTTCCCAGCAACATGATCTTTGCTTGACTTGGTCCATAGATATTAATAAAGGGAGATGCCGTACGCCCGTGTTGAAGAATAGGCGTCCATCGTAACCGTGTTTTGAAAAGATAAATATTCATTACGGTCATCCATTCGAAACTCGCACGCGCATGCGCGGTAACCTGTTGGCCTGGAAACGGTACATCGTTCTGCAAATGCGTGAATATATGAATAAATTGGTACACCAGATTATGGAAATAAGTACGCACTTCGGCAAAAGATGGTTACGGCTTTTGAGCTGGCGTTCGCCATCTAGTGTTATAATAGAAATCTGTAATTTGGTCACATGTTGCAGCTCCTGCCTTCCAGGTTTCGCGATCTTGCCAGTGTCATCTTCGCAAGCTTGAGGTTTTTCCGTCATTCAGTCTCTTGTTTTCATCCGAGTCGGTCGTGTTAGCTTGCGTGGCGAAACATTGATCAATAGAATATTATCTGTTATGCTGCAAGGGATAGATGCATAGCTGCATACCTTCCGTTAAAGGACCCTATATTCGACTGCTGTCTGAAATATTTGTCATTTAGGTGAGAGCATTGAAAGAGGAACAAAGGTGCTATTAATTGCCCAAGAAATGATAGTCGACGTTTTTGGCACTACCCAAATCTAAACGGTGATGGAAACTAGTACTAAAAAACACTTTAAAAATCTAAAACAATGAAATAAAATCTTAATTTTTTAAACCATAAAAAATCGAAATTCTAAAAAGCTGATTATTTTCCAGATAAATTTCATGACGGTAAACAATTCTCTACCTTTGTCCAGACATAGTTGAACAATTGTCTACCGAGATCTGTCTAAAAAAATAAATAATATGCAATTGTTTTAGATTTCAAGGTAATTGCTTTTCAATAATATTATTTCCCATTTTATTGCGTACAGATAATAATGAATGCTTATCAAATCCGTGTGATGAAACTACTGAAAGTGTATAAATACAGTCGGATCATTTTATTGTTCATGCGATGAAGCGAAGGGGTATACTCTTGATCAAGAAAAAGACGTATGTGTAGGTAAGGCTATGTTGATGGTTTGGTTATGGAAATAAATAGTTCACACTTTCTCATTGTGTGTTCAATTAACTTAGATATTTTAATTGTGTATTTCAAAATTACTTGATTTACACGCAAAGAAACTATACTCTTATTTGAAGAAATACAAAAATATCACAAATTTAGATCGGGATGTTCGAGTAAAGGTCAAAACTAAATGTTTTGCTAGCATTCATAGGATTTGCATTTACGTTGGTACTGAGATATAATAGCTTTTCGTTGATATCACCTTTCAGATGTGGATGAATGCAACACAGGAACGGCATTGTGCGATCCAAATGCAAGCTGTGATAACACCATCGGTTCTTATTCCTGCGAATGCAGAGTTGGCTTTACTGGAAATGGTTTCATATGTACCGGTAGATTATAATTATCAAAATCTTTAAATTCGTATTGTCTTATTTTTAATCTATTACAATTTAGAGCAACGAGTTCTCAGAGGTATACCAAATCGTGATTAATCACTCCACTAAGGGTATTCCTCGAAACTGTCCAGGACGGAAGGACGGCCAAAATACCAATTTTAATTTACAAAACACATAGGTCTTTGCTTTTGACAAAGTAAAATTTGAAATAAAAATATGAAAGAATTCAAAATGGCCGCCACAAACGCTCAATATGTTTATGGATTACCATAGGTTTATTCTTAAGGATATGATCGTAAAACAACTGAAGCATATGGATGTAGGGTCCTGGAAAGACTGACAATGGTCGGTCTAAAACAGAAAAACTAGTGATTGGCGATTACTCCGAGGGTGGTTTACGAATGCCACATATTCCCTCAATTATGAAAGGTCTAAAGATTACATGGATCAAACGGTTGTTAGACACTAACAATCAGGGGAAATGGAAACTTTTTTTTTATATTCATTTGCAGCGTTTCGATAGAGATCTGATCTGGGAATGCAATATAAATCTCTCAGAAAAAAGTATATCTTCTATAGAAAACTCTTTTATTAGAAATGTTGTTCACTCATGGTGTTCACTCACTTATGATCAAAACCCAAAAAAGTTGTAATCAAATTATTTGGAATAATTCTAAAATCATAATTAATGATCAAATTGTTTTCTTTAAGTCATGGTTCGAAAAAGGATTAAAATAATATCCGATATGGTGAAGGATAATGGTCAATTTCTTACCTACCGAGAATTTGTTGATAAGTTTAGTTATTACTAAGGGTACTTTTTTTAGACTATTTTGGGCCTGAATTAATGCCAATTCCAAAAATATTTCAATTCATACTTCTCACGCAAATGAGTCAAATGAATATCGTTCACGAATCTTCCAAACGGCCGATCGACCAAAAGTCACTGTTCGAGATATCGGTCGATTGGAAGTTTTTAGAGAATTAGGTAAACTTGCATTCTAAATTTTGAAACCATTTTAGGACAATGATTTTATTTGTACATAGTGGATATTGAAACGTTCTTCTCATTTTGAGCACGCCTTTCAGTTCAAGTATGCTTTGTTTTCCCTTGTCACATTTAATTATAAAGTGATTGGTCTGTTTGCAAAAACTAAAAACCGTCCTCTGTTTCTATGGTCAAGGGAGACTAATGTGTGCATATTCGCCTGTTTGGCGTACACCAAAAGAATCGATCGCTCGCACATACGGTGGATTGAGCATGTTAAACAATATACTTTTGCCTGCGGGGGCGCTAGAAATGACTGCTTTTGTATATTTTCTAGCCGTCAATCAATCAATCTCTACAGCAAAATATTTCCAATGAAGCTAGAACAAGAAGACTGAATGAGGTTCTATTTTTTTTAATTTTGTATTAGAAATTGATTTAAAAATCAAACTTAATACTTAGGTAAAATAATTACACACATTCAAACATATAATTTTAAATGGAAACCTGTAATTTAAGATGTATTTTACGGGGTTTTGGTTGTAGAAGAATTGCTGCCATAATTTTTCTTGTAAAATGTATAGTATTTTTTCCTCTAAACCTAGTACTTAATAGTTAATAAAATTCATAATAATGTACGATTATATTGTTACTTTAAAAAAAAAATCGAATAAAAACTCCGTTGTGTAGTCGTTTCTCTATTTCTACAATCGTAAAACAAACAACACTTCTGAGTGTCTATTGGTATAAGTTTGAAATAAAATTTGACATTCCTATTGATATTATTTTATTTTTGGTCATAACAAACAGACCATTACGTATATGTTTCATCACCTTTGGAGTCCAACACACTCGTGGACAGATATAGTTTAAAAAAAAAACTTCTATTGGTAATAACAACCAAAACCATTTGGTGAGGTTAAGATGGGGCCGGTTTTCGGCATTTAACTGCTTCTGTCTTTAAATGGGTTACATTGTATTTATCCGAACTGTCTACACTTTTTAATTCAATAGGTGCAGAGGGATAGAAAGCCCAAAAGCTGATACAAAGTGGGTAATATGTAGGTTGTAGGAGAGGTAGAAAAGGCAAATGGGTGATAGTGTGTGTGTGCTCATGATTAAACAAGGTCGTTAAAAGTCTTTGCGGTCAGAGTTGAGCAGAGCTGAAAATAACAGAAATATTCCTCTGCTAATGTTCTCTATCAATAAAATATAATGAAGATCATAGCGTCAGTTTGAAACTGATTCAATTATATATAGATTTCCATGAGATCTTTTTATATACCATAAACATGTATTTTTAAATTGGATGACTGATAATGTGCACTGCAAAAACTAGGGTGTTAAAATTGAACACCGCCGGTGTGCTAGGAGATCACACAAAGGATTCAAATTCAACACTTTGTCATTGATTTTTTATTCAGTACTCAAAAATTAAAAAAAAAAACATTCATGATAACACTTAAAAGTATATAAAACAAAACATTGAATCTTATTATTATTACACAAGATAAAAATACACTATGCAGCAGATTTAAAATGTGATATGAAAAAAAGAAAGGGTGAGTACCAAGGTAACCCAAAAAGGGCCTTTAAAAGGCAAAAGCTTAATTCCAATTGGGTCCTTACATAAAAGCTAAAGTCAAGATAACCAAAATGATATGTGTTATTTTAACCCCTATTGTTTTGTTTTACACCAAATAGTTTTAAAATAACGCAAAATGTGTTGAATTTTTTGACCCCTCTTGGTGTGGTCCTACTAGAACAACGGCGGTGTTAGTTTTAACACCCTAGGTTTGCAATGTGTACTCAAAATCTCATTACTTTATTGCGCTTATTGAGTAAGTTCACAGAGGATAGTGATGATGTTAAATGTTTACTTAGTAAATCACTAGTTGCTGAGCTCAAAATAACTCGTAGGTATGTGGGGGAAATATAGCGAAATGAAAAGAGGAAAAACGAAAAAGATTTTGACGTACTATGTTTTACCCATTTCCTGATGATCTTAAGTATGGCTGCAAATTTTATTTTATATACATGAGCCTATCTAACGGAGAATCGAACCTGGGACCCTCTATTTGATATGAAGCCCAAATACCTAACCACGATACTATGTTACCTTATATACAGGGACTAATATAAGAACATTGACTTTGATATGCATAACTTTCCTTTCAAATTAATATATTGCCATTAAATGAACCAATCATACCAACACGTGAAAGGAGCTTCCACAAGAAGTTTTTGACCTATCTATATAAATGAAGTGAAATAATTTTACTACATTAGTGCTTGTTTGCGACCTTTTCTGGTGTTACAATTGTCTTGTTTGTTGTTATAACTTTGGAATTACCAACATGATAGCTGCATTTGACTCTTTGTTTTTTAATTACAGCTAAACAATATTAATGTCCAGCAACAGGTAACACTGAAGTAATTGTTCCAAAGAAAAAGGGTATTTGTGAAATAATTTTCATGAAACGTATTTTTATGTTCTAAAAACAATTAAAAAATAATAAAATAAAAACTCAACTGGCGCGTATTTTTTTTCAAAACTGAAATTCTCCTTTTTTGCCGTGCCAGCGCCGGATCGTCGTTAGACCGTCACGACATTTTCGCAATCTAGTCTAGTAAAAACGACAGCTAAAAATGCAATATTTTGTTTACACTTATTACCACTACAACATTGCATCTTGTATTTGACGAAATACGTTGCGCTGTAAAATTCAGTGGGCTTTACATAAAAGGATCAGAAAACGACAATACTTGGCGTAATTTTAAAAATCAAGTAAACTACTTTTTGTCCAATTTTTCCGATCCCTATTACGACTAAATGTATAAGAGAGGCTCCTATTTGAACTTTGATTATATCAAATTATTATGCACTATTTATGGATTTTCAATTTAGTTTATTTACAGGAAAAAATACTGTAAATCCTTCAGGAAAACACTGCAGCATCTGCCAACAAAATCCTATAAAACACAGCTTTTATAGTTTCCTTCCAAATTCACTTATATTTTACCGTGACTTTACTGTTTTACCAAATTAAAGGTGCCATGGTCCGATCGCTAATAGCCTGCTCCAAGGGACCCCAGATTTTAACCGAATGGTCAAATTTTGGTTATCAGAAGAAAGCTACTATTTTTCTCATTTACCCTTTAAAATCTTAGGGCTAAAGGATGTTTGGTTTAGATTTGAATGCGAAAATATACCCATTTTGTCGACCACATTTCTTTATATTCGTTACCTATTGGGATTACAAAATAATTGTGTTTTACTCTCATATCCAATAACGGGTTAACATATCGGCGCGAAACTTTACAGATAGGGTTTTGAGGTTGAGGCCATACTATGCAGATTAAAATTTATAACTTTGATATGCCCCGCCCGTAAAATTTGGTTGAATTTTTTGATAGGCCTACAAGTTAGTGTGTTCGTCAGTGGCTTTTATTTTCAATACATTCACAATCATCGTACTAAATAATCGCCAATATATATTTTTCATTTTCTGATTAATCAATTTTACAGTGTACTGTAATTTTCACAGTAATTTTTTTGACAGAATTCTTGTCAGTAAAAATACTTGCAAAAATTAATATTTTTAGTGTGTCTCCGATACAGCTACACACTTGTACTATAAAAAAGCTTCGACCAGACTTCTATAGGCTACCCCACATTGTTGATCGAAAGGAGATAATCTCGCAATATCCCTTGATCCGCATAGGTCACTTTATCAGGCTGTCGTCGGGTGGTTTTTTCATGTCAGCAAACAGACGAATGCAGATTGGTCTGTTTGGAAGACTTTCATTTGGCGTTTGGGTATGATTTCCAAAAGTGAAAATCTATTATATCTAAAAATTGGAATGTTATTTTTGCTCAATATTTGGTATATGAAAAGAGCCTGTGATATAGTATCATAATATGCAAAAACTCAATTTCACCAAAATGGTCGATTGGCCTGTTTGGAAGACTCATGACGATATATCTAACCAACAGCTACTGCTGAATGAAATTGTTAAAAAGGAGAAAATATGCAAAGAAATTAAAAGAAAGTGTATTTCTAAAATCTTTAGACCTCCAAAAGCGGAGGAAAAGTGGTTAAAAGAGCTAAGGGAAACGCAGGTTGATTGGTCAAAAATTCATTCACTTCCATTTAAATGTAGTCAATCAACAAAACTTAGGTTCTTTCATTTTAAATATATCAATCGCTTCCTTCCTGTGAAGAATTTGCTATTTGCTATGGATATATCTGAAACAAACTTGTGTAATTTTTGCTCTATTGAACCGGAAACTTTGTGTCATCTTTTTTGGAGTTGCAATTACATTCAAATTCTGTGGAAAGATGTTATGGATAAAATACTCGGAAATATGGAAATCTCCAAGAGAGATGTTTTATTAGGATTGACTGACGCTAACAAGACCAAATTTAATTTTATTATCGTGCATACAAAGTATTTCATATTCACCTGCAAATACCAAAATGCTTTTCCCCGTTTAAATGGTTTATTAAGCTATTTGAACCAGATATTTGAGATTGAAAAGGATATCGCCTTTAGGAATAACTGCATAGAAACATTTAATAATAAGAAATGGAATTCAGTTAACTTATAAGCAATGCATTCGATCTTGAATATTTTACAATAGGTATATTTTTCTCTTACGATGGCAGGGGAGGGCGGCCAAGCAATCCCAGATTTTGACGTCGCCGTTGATTTTTTTCGCCGTAGGTTTTTTTTTTCTTTCTTATATGGTTGGAGGTGGGGACGGGATCTTTTTCACCCAGATTAGCTTATGGTTTGGCTCCGTGTTAATTGTTGTGATAATCTGGGTAGGTTGCTATGTCTGGACGAGTCTTGGCCGCCATCCTCATGATCCTCTGCATGATGTTATGGATTTTTATCTTCATTCATTCTCTCTCTCTCTCTCTTCATTTATTATTTGTATTTCTCTTCTGTGGTTTCCACTTACATATGTTGTATTTGATATTTGGTACTTATTGTTTCTGGATGTCACAATAATAATAATAATAATAAAAATTATTGGCTTGTTGTTGAACTACTACAATAATATTTATAGGGTTATTGTTATTTCTCAAAATAATAATAATACACAGGCTTTTTTATGAAGATCATACTCTCTTAAATTGAAAGAGTGAAAAATCACTCTGAATTTCGAGTAATTTTAAATTAACTCTAATCGAGTGGCTTTTAGCTCTAAAAGAGCGAGAAAATGCAACCTGGCACCTTAACTCGCGGTTAGCCCACCTCACTCTGTTACCGAGTGACTCAAGATGCCACTCGTCTTTGGAAAGAACCCCCCTGATTTACCTAAATAGTATCGATTTTGATATCAAGATGAAATGCCGTATTTTTGTGTCGGCTGCCTTCAAGGCAGAAAGACACATAGGGACCAAACTTGAGTTATAGTTGCAGCATGGGATCCCCATTTATTTAATGAGGTCACAGTTCACATGCCAAGGTCAAAGATCATGTGAGGCCAAGTGGTAAAATAGGCTGTAAAATGTAAAATTAACCTCATTTGAAAAGTTGAAAGTTCAATGGGAACCAAACTGGAGTCATAGGTGCAACGGGCTCCCTCATTTCTTAAATATGTCAGGTCACATACCAAGGTCAAAGGTCCAGTGAGGTCCAAGTAGTAAAATAGGCCTGAAAATGTAAAATTACCTCATTTGAAAGTTGAAAGTGCAATTGGGAACTCAAACTTGGTTTATGGAGTTACATGCATCCCTCATTTGTTTATGAGTCACAGGTCACATCTCAAGGTCAAAGTCATGTGAGGCCTATCATTCACAAACCGCGACGGGCAGGCGCCAAGCGGTCGAGGAAGCGATGTCTTTTTCTCATTTTCGTCCTGAAAATTTTTGAGACCTCAAATCCATTTCATTCCCAAGATATAAACAAACACCGACGAATTAAATTTCACCTCAATATTACACCATATTGAATAAAAAGGGCCTTTGCATAAAAGTGCATAAAAACGAAAAAAAAAAAAAATTGCTTCTACACTCAAACCTCGCAATGTGTTTCCAAGGGGGGCCCGTGTACTCTATGGGGCTTATTTTCACGTTCCACAGGCTCCCACCTCAAGTAGAAACACAATAGACATAAATCGGACAAGCACCTTTAAAGAGACACGGGCAACATTTGAAAAAAGTGCCCCTCCAGATTTTGTCAAATCGATTTTTTGCATGGTTGTAAAGCTTTTGTATACAAAGCCCTCACCCGAAATGATAAAGACCAAACACTTCCCTTATGGGTCAACAGAACGATTTTTATAATTTTAACGTCGCCGCCCCGACGCGTATTAAGAAGACGACGAAAATGGCTTAACACAAGAACATGCAAGCTGTATGCATGTTTCCCACGCTATCAAACTGTTTGATCGGCCTATAACCTTTGTGTTTTAAGGTGCAACTAGAGATTTCAGTCATCCATATTTTCTGTGATATGTAGTTATTTTCTAACACACAAACACTGGCCATAAGTCTTGCAACATGCCAAAGAACGAAATTCCATACACAATTTATTTCAAATATACCCATGGATTTTTTGACCACACAAAACGTATTAAATTCCAAATTGTGTTTGTTCATACAGATGTGATTGCCCAGAATCCGAGGAGGGTGAAAAAACGTTTGATTTCATTGTCATGTTCCCCCCTGAAATATGGCAGACTAATGAACTCAAACGATACTTGCAGATTGCACTCCAAAAGGAATACAGACACAGAAACAAACTAGATCTGGACCAGATCTAATTTACAAGACGGGCCGTATTGGGAATGGTAAAGACCCTTATCCAATTTGCAAGTTAATCACTGTACTATGTTTGGATTTTTGATATAAAAAATTTTTTGAATAATTTGGAATATTTTTGGTTTTTTGACCGGAGTTTCCCTTCCCCTTAATGACCTTGACCTCACACCCACCCCCATGCCGGAGCACACACGTTTATGAATGGTCTCAAGCTGCTTCATATGTTAGAGTCAGTGACCTGCAAACGTTTGCATAGAGCAGATAGCTTTTTTGAAGATTTTTGAAGAATTTTTCACATTAAGACGCGGAAGTGTGGGGGGGGAAAGTTTGCCCCCTTAATATGATGACCCCCGATGACCTCTCAAAACCCATAACTTTGTGAAGGAATCTCAAGCTACTTCATATGCATTACTCACGTTACCTGGGGGGGGGGGGGGGCATTAATCTGTATGGGTCGGGGGGCTGAACTTGTTTAAATGAGTAATTCCCGACGTTTTACGCCAGGGGGGGGGGGGGGGGGGGGGGGGCGTTTTATACACCCTATATTACCCCGACCACTTGTTCAATGTCATATGACATAACTGGGATGCCTCAGCGGTCATTCGGTGGAGTCTGGTCAGAATACTTCAAACCAGGACTGAGCTATACGCAGTTGAAAATGTTGACAGAAGAAAGAAAGAAATAGACCTTGGGACAGATCTACTTATACAAACGGGGCGTATTGGGAATGGCTGGTGATCCCCTTAATGGACGTCCCCTTGAGGTGACTTGACCTTTGACCCCTCTACGTGTCACCACTATGTCACAAATGTTTATAAATGTCGCGTTTTTACGTGTTAACAACAACTTTACAAGGATCAAATATTATTGAGTTTCAAACTCAAATCACAAGCATGTCAAGGAGTATTTGACTTTTCACCCCTAACTTGACCAGCCTTGTTCCGGATGGGGTCAACTTTACTTAATCTGTATTTATGATGCCCCCCCACAAGGATTATCCCTGACATTTTTCATTCAGCTCAATCGGAGCCTTGTTTTGTGTAGATTTTGAGACGCTTGTGACCCTTGAACTTTGAACCTTTGGGGTCGATACTATCATAAGACCTCTTCTACTTTAATGTTAAATCCCTGTAGTAATAAAGGGCTTTTATCTGTCCTCTAATGCTTAGATAAATCCACTTTGGTCTTATTTTTAACATTTTTTTTTTTTTGGCAAAATTGACCTTTTGACCCCTAATGACTTTTGATTCCCAGTATAAAAAAACTTCGGTACACAACCAAATCATTGTTTCCAATGCAAAATAAAAAATTCTACTATGGCTAGTTCTGGAGATAAAATTCTTGAAAATTATTTCCTTAAAACCGGAAATGACCTGAATGAACCTTTGAACTCCAAAATAAAAATACCTTGCATACACCAGGTACATAAAGCATATCTGCAAGTTACGTCACTGTACTAGTTTGGGTTTTGAGATAAAATTTTTTGAATATTTGGAATTATTTTTTGGTTTTTGGAACCGGAGTTCCCCCTTAATGACCTTTTACCCCCCATGCCGAGCACAACACTTGTAAAGGGTCCCTTAAATCCCTGCTGCATATGCATGAAATCACTGACCATGCAACGTTGCATATATCAGATAGCTAATTTTTGAAGATTTTTTGAAAGATTTTTTCACATTAAGAAGACCGGAAGTGCCCCCTTAAGACCCCAAATTGACCCCTCGACCCATAACTTTTGTGAAGGGCCAATCTGCTTTCACATGCATGAGTCCCGTTACCATGCAATGTAAACTGTAGGAGGAGGACATGTTTTCAAGAAATATCACACTTTTTGACCCCTGTGACCCCTAATGACTCCGATAGGGGTTCAAAGTCATAGTGTCCATAAATGGGATTGGGCTCATCGGTCATATGGTGCAAGTCCTGGTCAGACTACGTCCAACCATGACAAAACCAGAAGCATTGAAATGTTGCCAGAAAAGAAGGAGAACGAACTAGACCTGGACAGATCTAATTTACAAGAATTTATTGGGAATGGATGGTGATCATCTTAATGACCCACTGAGGTGACTTGACCTTTGCCCCCTGTAACTTCAATCACCAAATGTCACAAATGTCATTAAATGTTTTTTCAAATTACGTGGTTACCCACTTTTACAAGTATCATTATAATTGAGTTTCAACTCAATCCAAGTATGTCAGTGATTTAACCTTTTCACCCTATAACGTGGACCAACCCCTGGGTCGCGAATAGGGTCAACTGTAATTGCTCTGTATTTACGATATCCCAGGATTATTTCCTGTCAATTTTCAGTTCAAAATCGGAGGTGTTTGTAAATTTGACCGTTGACCTAACTTTGACCTTTGGGTTCGCAACTATCTAGAACCCCTCTTCTACTATTATGTTACATCCTGTAGTATATACCTGGCTTTAGCTGTCCTCTAATAGGCTGAGATAAATATCCAATTTGGTCTTATATTTTAACATTTTTTTGGCAAATGGACCTTTTGACCCCCTTAAATAATAATGATTAATGACCTTTGATGCCGGTATAAAAAATCTCGTATAACAACAAAATGGCAATTGTGTCCAATGCCAATAAAAAAATCTACTATGCTTAGTTCTGGAGATAAAATTCTTAAATTATTACCTTAAAAAACGGAAATGACCTTAAATGACCTTTGACCTCCAAATCACAATACCTAGCATACGCATGGTGAACATTAATTCATATCTGCAAGTTAAGTCAACGTACTATTTTTGGGTTTTGATATAAAATTTTTGAATAGTTTTGGAATATTTTTTGGGTTTTGGCAAGACCGGGAAGTTTCCCCTTTAATGTCCCTTTGACCCCCCATGCCAGCACAACATTTGTGAAGGGTCTGAGGCTGCCTTCGTATGTATGAATCACGTGACCATGCAACGTTGCATATACCAGATAGCTATTTTTGAAGATTTTTTAAGATTTTTCACATTAAAGACCGGAGTGCCCCCTAAATGACCCCAAATTGACCTCCTCGAAACGACCATAACTTCTTTTGTGAAGGGCCCAAGCTTGCTTCTCATCATGAGTCACGTTAACTGTGCAATGTAAACTGTAGGAGGAGATACCGTTTTAAAAATCAACACTTTTGACCCCCCTTTGACCCCCAGATGACCTCAAATGGGTCAAAGTCATATGACCATAAATGGGAAGATTCATGGTCATTTGGTGCAAGTCTAGTAGAATACGTCCAACTCACGTCCTGGAGCTAGACGCAATATTGACGGTGTTGCCAGAAAGCATAAGAAGAAGTAAGCAGAATCAGAAGAAAGAACCCATCAAAACAGAACAAGACGGCCTGAAGGCCCGTCTTGTAAGAAAGAACGCATCAAAACAGAACAAGACGGCCTGATGGACGTCCTTGTCAGAAGACGCATCAAAAACAGAACAAGTGCCATGAAGGCCGTCTTGTAACTAGATCTGACCGTCTACAGATCTGAACACAGTCGAGAGTACTCAGATCGAAACTTTTAGAGTCGCCATTTTTAGTGATAATCAGGTCTTGGACTCCCGTGACCCCAGCCAAAGGACCTTTGATCAAAATTTCATTAAGTAACTTTGTTAGGATGCCAAATTACAACCACATACATGAGACAACGTATCAAATTATGTAATCTATAAAAGCAGTAGTGATTGAAAGTGTACGTCATTTTGAAGTATTTTGACCTTTGACACCCTAAACCATGGTCATGTGATGTGGGTCATGATTGTGACTTTCTATTGACCTCTCATCAAGTACTACATGATGGGATAAAAAGATTTTCTATTTGAACTGTTTTAAAATTTAAAAATAACCAAATAAATGTCATTGACCTATGTGACCCTAGATGACCTTTGATCAAAATTTCATTAGGTAAATTTTGTGGGGGTGTCAACTACCCCACATACATGAGCCACGAGATCATACTATGTAATCTGAGAATAATTAGTGATTTGAAGTGTAACATAAGTTGAAGTATTTTGACGCTTTGACCCCTAACCATGGGTCATGTGATGGGGATATGATTTACTTTTTATTGACCCCTCCTCAAGTACTACCGGTGGGATCAAAGATTTTCTATTTGAACTTGTTGTAAATTTTTAACACATGTAAATGTCATTGACCGTAGTGACCCTAGATGACCCTTTTGATTCAAATTTCATCATTAAGTCACTTTTGTGGGGGGATGTCAAGAAGCTGCCCACATACATTAGTCCATGATCATACTTTGTAATCTGTAAAAGAAGGAGTGATTTGAATTGTACGTAAATTTGAAGTATTTTGACCTTTGAGACCCCCCTAAACCATGGGTCATGTTGATGTGGTCAATGATTGACTTTGATTGAACCTCTCTCAAGTAACTACATGAGGGATACCAAAGATTTTCTATTTTGACCTTGGTTTTAAATTTTAAACAACACAGTAAAGGTCATTGACCTTAATGACCCCCAGATGACCTTTGCTCAAATTTCATTAAGTAACTTTGTGGGGATTCAAGCTGCACGACTACATGAGTCAACGTGTCATACTATGGTAATTTTGTAAAAATGATTAGTTCTTTGAAGTGACGTAATTTGATGTATTTTGACCTCTGACCTCTATTATGTGAATAATTACCGTCATAATTTGACTTTTTTGTAGTGTTGATCAGTCCTACAAGATGAAACAAGATTTTAGTTTTGAGATTTGATCTAATTCTAGATTTTTGCATGGTTAGTTGTTGCCCCCTGTGACCCTTTCGTGACCTTTGACATAAACCATCCGGGTCATGTCAACAGTTTCTGTGCATGTACTTGGTCCTTTTGACCAGTTTTGGCATATGGGATTTCATGTCTGAGATATTAGCATGCTGACAGAAAGAAAGAATAAAGAAGAACTAGATCTGTGTGCAGGTCTGAACACAGTCGAGACAGCTCAGACCGGAACTTGTGAAGTTGCATTTTTAGTGAAAATCGGGTCTTGAACTCCTCCTGCTCCTTGCCCCAAATGACCTTTGATCAAAAATCATTAAGTAACTTTTGTAGGGAGGCATACTAACACACAACATACATGAGTCATGAATCCTACTATGTAATCTGTAGACGTAGTTATTTGAAGGTACGTTATTTGAAGCATTTGACCTTTGCCCCTCACCATGGGTAATGTGATGGGTTCATGATTGACTTTTATGACCTCTCATCAAGTACTACATGATGGGATAAAAAAATATTTCTCTATTGACCTTGTTTTAAATTTTACACACATTAAAGGTCAATGACCTTAAGACCCCAGAGACCTTTGATCACAAAATTTCCTTAAGTAACTTTTGTGGGGGATTTCAAGCTTGCACTACATACATAAGTCACGTGATCATACTAATGTAATTTGTAAGGAGTAGTGATTTGAAGTGTACCTTAATGTGGATGTATTTTGACCTCTGACCTCTAAATTATGTGACATATGACAAAGCTAATTGAAACTTTTTTGTAGTGGTTGATCAAGTACTACAAAATGACAAGCATTAATTTTTGAGATTTGAGGCGAATTCTAGATTTTTTTGCATGGTAACGTTTGTTGACCCCCTGTGCCCTTTCGTGACCTGTGACACCAATCGGTCATGTCAAAAGTTTTGGTTTCTGTGCATGTACTTGTCCTTGTGACCAGTTTTTGGTCAATATGGATGTTGCATCTGAGATATTACATCTGCCAGCAAGACGAAGAAAGAAGAACTAGATCTGTGTGCAAATCTGAACACAGGTCCGAGACAGGGCTCAGAACGGAACTTGTAGAAGTAGCATTTTAGTGAAAATCGTGCTTTGAACTCCTCCTGTGACCCCAAAATGAACTTTGATCAAAAAATCATTATTAAACTTTGTATTTGATGGGCAATACTTCAAACACCACATACATTGAAGTCTATCTCAAAATATCCTATGTAACTGGTAATAAGTAGTGATTTGCAAGTGTAACGTTATTTGAAGCATTTTGACCTTTGACCCTCTAAACGATGGTCCAGGGTGATGGGGTCATATGAACTTTAAATTATTGACCTCTTCATCAGTACGACAGGATGGATAAAAAGTTTTTCTATTGACCTTGTTTTATGTAAATTTTACACACATTAAAGGTCATTTACCTTAGTGACCCCAGATGACCATTTTGAATCAAATTTCATTCAGTAACCTTTGTGGGGATTTTAAAGTGGCACAACATAACATAGTCCTGTTATCATACTATGTAATCTGCAAAAGGAGTAGTGATTTGAAATGTACGCAGTTGAAGTATTTTGACCTTGAACCCCTAAACCATGGGTCAGGTGATTGGGTCAATGATTGACTTTTATTGACCTCTCATCACGTACTTATAGGATGGGATAAAAATATTTTTCTATTTGACCTTTTTAAAATTTTACCACGTAAAGATCATTGACCTAGTGACCCCAGAATGACCTTTTATCCAATTTCATCAAGTTAATTTTGTGGGGGATGTCAAGCTGCGCTACACTACTGATCCCCAAAAACATGATCATACTATGTAATTTGTAAGGAGTAGTGATTTGAAAGTGTCACGTAATTTTGATGTATTTTGGACCCTGCTGACCCTTAAATCATGTGTCATATGACAAAGTCATAATGACTTTTTTGTATGTTGTCAAGTTCCTATAGATGAAGCCTTAGTTTTGAGATTTGAGCTAATCTAGATTTTTTGGCAAACGTTAACGTTGTGAAACCCTGTGACCCTACCGTGACCTTTGACAACCCAATCGGGTCATGTCAAAAGTTTCTGTGCATGTACTTGTCCTTGTGACCAGTTTTGGTCAATATGGGACTTCCATGTCTGAGATATTAGCATGTGACAGAAAGAAAGAAGAAGAAGAAACCGTACAGAAGAAAAGACACACAGTCGGTTCCTCGACTGTTGTAAAGAAAGAACCGTACAGAAGAGACACAGTCGAGTTTCCTCGACTGTGTAAGAAGAAAGACGCATCAGAAAACAGAACAAGAAAACGGCCAGAAGGCCGTCTTGTAAAGAAATGGCTTCAAAACCGCCGCTTAATGAATTGTCGGGTTCATTAGGGTTTACTTACTTTGTTTATGGAACAAATCAGAGTTGGTTGTGTGGGACCGGAACTGAGATCATCAATGGAGACAGTGGTCTTCGCAAAAATCTGAGGAAATTCCAAGAGACAACCACCGCCTAAATTATATTCGAATGATAATCACGTGGTTTCCGTAAATATTTCTAATTACGCGTTCACTTTGCCCTGACAAACAGCAAAATGTCAATGGTGCGATTCAAAAGTTGTTTAAAGTTTCACAGTGACCCTCTTTCCCTTGCCATTAAATTTCCGAGTCCAACGGGATGAATGTGCTTCCCATCTTTTATTGTCATTATCTCATTTCCGGTCAGACACTCACTCTCCGATTTCTTTCGCCTTAAAACAATTTAAGTAGACCCTGACCAAACCCGTAGATCATTTAGCGACTATTGGCAACAGGCCTTTTTTTGACGTGTGCCTGTGCCCCGTATTTCGCTTCTGGAGTATAAAGCAATCGGGAAAGTTATCATTAGCCAGCTCCTTTATTTATCCCGTCTATTTAGGGATCATTAAATCAATTAAACGACGTTTTTCTCACTACTTGATTCTGGAAACAGCATCTGTTTGAAAATCACAACTTTTGACATTAATTAACGTAACGTGTAGTCAGAAACTCCGGGAAAATTTTAAAAATTAATTTTTAATATAAATTGCTTTTCTGCATTTGCCAATACTTTGGCCCAGGGTGTTGTAGATCAGATGCGCAATAGATTCCCTAACCTTTTATTTGGCATTACGGAAATAACTAAAATGAAAACAAAAGGTGATTTATATTTGTGCTTAT
Organism: Ophioderma brevispina; assembly: GCA_023653785.1. Lineage (NCBI taxonomy): Eukaryota > Metazoa > Echinodermata > Ophiuroidea > Amphilepidida > Ophiodermatidae > Ophioderma > Ophioderma brevispina. Next base: position 36,706 of record JAMKCH010000249.1, on the reverse strand, counting down.
ATTTCAAAGAAAACATAGGCTGAATTTCGTATTTGCTCCTATAAAATTAGAAATTCAACAATTTTTTACCAGAAACAGTTCTCACAGCTTAATCCTTACAGATGGGATTTTTTTGATATAAAGCTTACACCCGTGCCAAATAGAAATTTTCATTTCATCACATTTTTCTCGGACAACCTGTTATTTGGAAATCTCTCGGTATGCAAACCTTTAATATCAGTGAGTACGAAGTCAAAAATATTCATGTAATATAACATTTGTTGATTAAAGTTATGAAAACTTAAAAGTTGGGCTACAAATTCCCTGGATTGTCTTTATGCCTCATATAATGTCCCTATCTGTTTGGGGTATGTTTTTTTTTATGTGTAAAATATTATATCTTTCTCCAATGGCCCATATATCATTTGCGGAGCAGCAAATTGAAGACATTTCATATTTGTGAAAAGTGCCAGTGCCGCGCTTTAAAGTACATTCCTACTCTTTACTAGCTTTGTTTTATCCCTCTCATTTTTCGACACTCGTGTTCAGAGGTGGCTCTGATAATCGACGAAACGAAACAGGCTCATTGCACCCCATTGGATTCAACTCTTTATTCCAATTGAATCATGCATTTTATACTATGAACGGAAAGAAGCGTGTAATCCAATGGATGCATTAGCCTGTTTCGTTCGTTTCGGTCGCGTCGTCGACTATAATAGCCTTCAGGGGTACGTGCATTGCCAGAGTGGTTGTAACTTCCGACTGGCCGTTGTGAAATCATAGATAGCTAAATGAAAAGTTTTTGAATTCATTAGCGGTAAGAGTTCACAAGTAGGAACAGGTGTGGCATGCAGGATTGGACTTATCATAAGTCACTATATCATTATGAAAGAGAACAGTGTAATTGTTGAACTGTAAATTTTCATAATATATAAAAGTGGACATAGAACCTTAACACAATGGACATGAGTGAACTATTGTGATCATAGATTTTAAGTGGTTTGAACTGGACTTTCTGATCCACTTTAATGGTCTTTAACTCAGGGTGGGGGGGGGGGCCAAAATGATTTCATTTCTAATTGCAAGTCCTTGTTATTATTGATTTGATATCATCACGATCATGACCCCAAAGGGGAGGCAGAGGAGAGGAGCGGGGAAAACAAAAGGGGAGAGGGAAATAAGCTAGGTATTTGAATGGCAAAATATTAAAAAAGCTAAAAAAGAATAAGAGGTGGCGGGAAGAAGGGTAAATATGATGGTTTGAACAACGATGCCCAGTGTGGCTTTGAATCATTAATTATTTGGGTGTGGCCTTTTTGTGTGATCCACTGATACTAGTGACCCTGATGAATTCAGCAGACTTTACGAAATAAGTGCACTTTTTATATTCCGTAAGAATTCAATCAGGTCACTAGTGTCAGTGGTATCACAAAATGGCCACAACCCACATAAGTAATTTGCTTGCATTAAATTTCGCAGATACTGACGAGTGTAAAAGGGTACCTCAAATGTGGGGATCACAGTGAATGCAATGATGTAAGATCCTGGTTACTCCTGCACTGTCAGAAGGTTTCCTCCCTTTCATCAGCTGGAGTTTTGATGTGAAGGTAATGAGAAGGTTAAAAAATTGCATAGAAGTTTTTAAAAAGATTAAATATTGAAACGCCCCCCCCCCCGCCCCCCCCCAAAAAAAATCAAATCTAGCGATTTCAATTATAATGTATCACAAGAAGTTTAACTTCATATTTTTCCTGTTTTGTATGTAATCAAATAAATATTAATTGATTTAGTAGAATACAAGGTAATAGAACCTACTTTCCCACAAAGTTATAGAAAACACAATGTGCTGCATGATATAAACACTGTAAACCCAAATTAATATCACAAAGTATTTGATAGTAATAATAAACACTCATGTAATTTTAGACTCCGTCAATTACAATGAACTTTAGTTTGTGAAATTGAATTAGCCACGATACTTGTGATTTACTTGTGATTCTGGAACATTTCTTGGCTCTCTAAGAAAATAAAGACTTTACCAACCTTGAAATGTATTTTGGGGTGTTTCTAGAATGGAGAAATTAATTTTTCTGAATCATCTCTTATCCACTGTGTGTCCATTTTTTTTCCCAGATATGATGAATGCGCTCTCAACACTTGATGCTGTTCACAAATCTGCACAATGGCTATTGTAACTACACTGCTCTTGTTATGAGGGCTATGAGTTCAAAAATGGAAGATGTCAATGTAGTAAGCAGGTACTTACTTTTAACATGTCGGTATTGTTGACCTATGTTTTAAAGTCTATTACCATCCTAAATAGCAAAGTTGAATTCATCTACGTATTTCCAGCGCTAAAAACAGACTTTACATATCATGAAATGTCACATACCCTCGTCAAAAAATCACCCCCCCCATTTAATGTTTTAAATATTGGTAGCCAAAATTTAATACTAAGTTTACACTGACCACACTGACCAGAGGTTTCAGCTTGAACGATATGGTAACCTGCAGTTCATGTACATGGCGACTTGCAAGTGTGCTTTTTTTTCAAGCATCTGTAATGACCATCACAATGGAATGACTGATCCCTGGATCAGGTAAATCCCATGTACACGAGTAAAAAACATATTATTGGAATGTTGGATGCAAAGTTTAATACAACAACAACGTAAACTGGGTAGAACACAGTGGCGGCCGCGGCAGACCTCTTTTTTTGGGGGGGGGCACCCGGGTGAGCAAAGTGACATTTTACGGGGAAAAGTGAAATTCTGGGGGGGACTACAATATTTTGGAGACTTGAACCATTTTGGGCCAAAAAATCATTGATTTTTCCCCCCCAAAATTGGTGATTTTTTTTGGCCGCAAATCGCTAATTTTGCCCAAAATCCCTTCCTTTTTCTTTCGGCCGAGGGGGGGGGGGGGAATTTAGTACTTTGTGCCACCACCCTAAGAATTCCGCATCCCCAGCCTCAACGGAATAACTGCATGTTGAATGGATGTGGTGGCAGAAACTGAACTCATCCCGGGGGGGGGGGGGCAAGAAAAAATATGGGGGAAAGCCCCCCCTCCCCCATGCCCCCCGTGGCGGCCGCCACTGGACTAGGAACAGCACACGAAGTCACGCTAAGAAAGACTGAGATTTGATGGGAAATTAAATGGGTGAAAGGCTCTGGATGCCACCGTAAAACGAAAGAAGTTATCATGTCCTCACTGTTTGTGCTAATGGGACAATCCCCCCCAACGCAACTTGTTAATGTTGCTTTTATCGATGTTTTTAGGTCTCCAACCGGCAAAGCTATAGCATGATCCCTTACCCTTTTCCTGAAACTCTTCATGAATGTTCAGCACTTCGACCTCCGCTATATGTCTTCTATTACAGAACATGTTTTTCTGTTGATCAGATATTTGTTTGACAAAACGAGACCGTGTTTGCCGCAATGTATTTCTGTTGGAATGCAATGCTGCCATAACGATTGTAGGCCTACATTTTGTACATAATTATGACCATGTGTATGCTACCTCTAAAAAATATTGCAAAAAAGGTTTGATGTCAAGTTTCAAAGGACGCAATTACGGGGTGAACATTTTAGTGAAACTTGATGATGAAATACAGAATGTTAAAACTCTTGGAATATTATAATGGAACAAAGTCATCTTTTCCGGGTTTTTTTTTTCGTTTCTTTCTTCTTTCTCTTCTTCTTCTTCTTTCTCTTCTTTTCTTCTCTTCGCTCAAATGCTAATTTCTTGGGCTCAAATCAATAAAAACGCTGATTTTTTTAATGCAATCACCCTCCCTGAAATCCTAGAATGTGGGAAAGACGACTTAAAGGAATCAGGTATCTCTTGTACGAAAATCGGCACAGTAAATCGTAAATTGTGGCAATTTTCTTTTTCTTCGAAAACTCATGGACATTAATAATGTTACGATTCATGAATTTTTGTTAAGCTTAGTTCTTGTTTTTTTTTATTTGGTTTTTAATTGCTAAGTCATTGACAGGGGTCCTCAATCACCCAAGCATAAAAATGCGCCAAAATCATAATATTAAAAAAAAACGTATTTTTGTGGTATTTGTCCATGACTGATGGTTGCTTCAACCAGGGAGACAACTACATGCTTCAACAAGAATGTTCATGAAACCTTATTATTTGTTCACTGTGTAAAATATTTGTTATCTGTGTATCTTTGCCACAGTGTTAGGCGGAAGCGACTGTCCTTTAGACTGTCAGAATGGATTTTGTATCACCGTAAATGGTAGCTCAATTTGCCAGTGTAATGCAGGATATGAACCCGTCAGCGAATCAAATTGTACAAGTAAGTGACACAATAAGACGTAAGTATTATACCAATTTGTAATATAAAGAATTATTAAAGTTGGAGACCTGAGCTTGCCTATTATTTTGGTTTTCTGCTTTGATTTCTATTTTCCACATTTAAAATTTTTAATATCGTTCAAATGTTCATAAACATTTAGTCATATTACATTTTATGATAATCTATTGCTGTTATTTTTGTATGATTGCTATTAATCTGTCAAATACTAACTGTTATGTTTAATTAAAATTATTATTACACATTATTATTACTATTAAATTTACATTGTTATTTTAATCAACCAGATATTGATGAGTGTGCGAATAAAACCACCAATGACTGTGGTCAGTACTGTAATGACACAGCAGGAAGTTACGAATGTTCATGTGCCAATGGCTGGGATTTATGTTCTGACATGAGGACCTGCATAGGTAGGATTTAAAATATAATTATGTTTGAGATTTCACACCACTGTGAAGAGTTGACATTCCTTGCGCCATTTGTAGTAATAACATGTAATCATAGGAATAACAAGGAAAATTTATTGAATTTTCCTCTAAATATGGAAACAGATAAGAAGGAATAAATAAGAGTGTGCCAAATGTCAACATTCGAAAAATTAAAATATTTCTCGCGGTAATCTTCGCTAAATATATACTGTGTGAAGACCCACTTAGTCCTCCATAAATGCTTTTTAACCCTAATCCCATTTGGGTTTATAGATTCAGAATACATTCAATTAAGTTAAAGTTTATAAATTTTTAGTTTGGACCATTTTGCATTGGATATGTACAATCTTTGGTATGTAACGAAATATATTGAAAGTCATTGGATTTTGGTGCATAACTTTGAAAGATGTGAACATTTTATTGTAATGTTTTAAGTCAGGTAGTAGTATTGATTGTAAAAAAGGCTGTAGTATATCTCAGATTAAATTAAATCGTTACAATTGAGGCATTACTTCAAGATGGCTGGTCCTCATCCTGGTAACCATCACATCCATAACCCCTTCGAAAGCATGTGTTTAATTTGACAACTTTTCATTCAGACCAAAGCCATGTTAAACCATTCGTTTGTGTTCTCAGCATTTGTTATCCTATCCGCGTTTACCAACAAGAATATAATAATGAAACTTTTGAAATACCAAGACATGAGTGAGCTTGAAATAGAAAAATGCAACAATGAAAGGCAAGGGAACCGTACGAATCGGGCAAACACCAACAACATATGAACGGCACTCGAAGAAATCCAGCCAAAAGGATAATTACCTTGCAATCTATCATCTTTAATTGCATAACAAGTTTGATACTGGGCTGCAATCTGTACCACATCCACCAGAAGAAGCACTTCTCCTTTGCAAATTATTTCTAATAACGGTGGCTTACTGCAACTGGTTTGCACGTCCCAATAGGTATCACCACTTTTCACCGTGCCATGCTCCCAAAACAATTTCCAACACAGAGTGGGTTTTTGGCCCAACGTGAATTGAAATTTGACATATTTCGTAGTTTTGCTCTAATTCCTTTAAAACATCCAAATTGATCGGGAAAAAGTGTTTTATGTAGCGCCTAGACTATGTCTACCCATTAAATTATAGCAGATTTTCTTAAATGGCTTTTCAACCATTTCAAAAAATAATTTCTATGTTGCACTTTTTTGGCACATTCTGTAGAGATAGTAAGGAGAGAGTCCTAGATAGCTTTGATTTTTTTAACATCTGTAAAAACTTGCTGAACAGTCTCCTAAGTGTCCCCCTGGTTATTTAATGGATGATATAATTTATGAGAAGTCTCATTACTACAGTACATATAGGTATAGCACAGTGTTGTCTAATTATAGGTTTGGTGTAATAGGAGATGACTTAAGAATTCTGAGGGAAGAGTATATATATGGTGGCGAGCTAAAGGAGAAATGTATATACTATGCCAGAAAATAAGATAACTTTGCATTGACCAAGGCGATATTCATGATTGGTTGATGTTTTTGTTAAGAAAACAGCACCTGTAAAATTACCCTTGAGGGTATCGAGTGTGGGCTTACTCTGGTGTCAAGTAGGACTTGCAGGATTCTCTACCGCTCGAAATAGGAATTCATGACAACCACTAAATCCATCTATCTCCTTGATTTTTATCTCCATGGCTTGAAAAGCAGACAGGGTTAAGTTTGGTTAAGTTTTCGTTTTTCGTCTCCTTCGCAAAGTTTAAGTCCAATTTAAACCAGACTTGGGGTTAAGGTGCAATAGGGGTTTCTTCATATGTGGATGATGTAAACGGTCATGAACCAAGGTCAAAGGTCATCAGAGGTCATGTTCCAGTTCCAGTTTGGTTAGGGTTGGGTTAGCTTTTCGTTTTCGCCTCTCCTTCAAAACGTTTACGTCCGATTTAAACCAGACTACTTGGGGTTAAGGTGCAATAGGGGTTCCTTCATATGTGGATGATGTCAAAGGTCATAGACAAAGGTCAAAGGTCATCTGAGGTCATGTTCCAGACTGCCATCTTGCCAGGGGGATGACGCAAGTTTACTTGCAGTATTTTTTAAATTAATTGTGAATGGTAATCAAACTATTTAATTAACAATAATAATTGTTTTAGTAGTAATTACAAAAGGATCGATACTCCAGTGGTCCTTGTTTCAATGTATGAACTTACCTCACTGTTGAACAACTCTTTAGCCACAAGTACCCAAAGTGAAGGTATTTTTATTGAAGTCATATTTAGCTCAATTTCTTATTTTTGTCTTGTAGTGTCTTGGATTAGTTTTCCTCATTCAGTCATGCTTTAAACGTTTTCCTTTTAATTTTATTTCTCACTTATTTATTTCTCATTTCTGAATTTGTTCATATTTGCTTTCTGCTAACAGATATTGATGAATGCAAACAACTACTTAACCCCTGTGCTGATATGCCAAACTCTTACTGCAACAATATGCCTGGAGAATATGAGTGTTCTTGTGTCAGTGGTTATAAATCCCATGGTTCTACATGTATAGGTGAAAATATGAATATTAGTTTATTATTTTTTTTTTTACATTTTTGGTAATTATTCATTGTATTAACCAAAACGTCAACCTGAGCACGATAAGCAACGGGTCACATGGGTTTATAGGTCTAAGTTTATGGAGGTGGAAAAGTAAAGCTGGAAAATTTGTGCCAATCTTTCAACGTTAGCTTTGGCGTTAACATACAGGAAAAGACCATACTAATTTTCAAATATTTTCTGCCAGTGTTTTATAAGAACTTCACCTGCTGTGTAAATAATACTAATTTAGTTCATCCTCCAATTTTTGGTTATCCATTGTTGTTTGACCCGTTATATTTTGGAGGCAAACCTTGAAAGTCAATCGCAGAGATTGTGCCCGATTATTTTTCAAAAGGTCCAAGAAAGAAACCGGTGGTTGGCGGATCATAATTTTTGAATGGCATCTCGAATGAAAAACTTTTTATTTTTTATGTTAAAGGCAGCAAATCAAATTAATCCCTTCATTGATTTTTAAAAAGTACGCAATTATGTAACATATGTGATTCTTCACATTATTCCATGTTTGTTCAAAATGGCAGTAATCGAACTCAACATACATAAAGCACCTCAATTTAAATTATTTTCAATATATTCTTTCTTGCTGTCTGTACTAATAGTATGACGATTACATCTTTCAATAAGATCTTTGTAAAGGCTGACAGAATTGTGCGACATTCAAAATAAAAATAAAAACCAAACTGCACAATATCAAGACGAAAGTAAAAACAAAATGTCACATTCATTGTCAAAAAATATGTTTTAAATTCAATTGAGCAGAGTGGGGGTTCGAACCTACGACGAGCAGAGATTAGGAAGCATTCTTAACCACTTAGACTAGCGAGGAATTTGTTGGCGATGTCGGGATTTTAATTCAATATAAACCTTCACGGAATACAGGCAGACTCATGCGTATATACAATACATACATGTAACAATAGATACGATTATGTGGTTATTAAAAATGATGCTGTGATACCTGCAAGTTAACTACGGAAAGGAATTTCGCTTCCGGTAGGTGCTTACTCGCTTCTTTCCTTTTTACTATATTGCCATTTGTCATCCGTCATAAAAGGCTGCACTCTGACCCTACGGGCGGTGTTCTTAATTAATTTATATGCTTGTTTGTAGCAAGAACATAATTGTAAGAAAAACTTAAAAGCCTATTCAAATCGCATTTATCTCTACTTTTTTACAATGTCGCCTAAGGAAAGTGAAAAGTAGCCCAAGTCGCGAATTTGCTGTGGGTCTTTGTTGTTTGCGGAGTGAGTAGCGAAAGTCGCCCAGTTGGGGTATCAAATCGCGGGTTTTCAACACTGATGACTGCACCTGCTTCGGGCGTGTTGTGCCGAAACACCTGGGTGCCGAAGTTCCCTCCTCTCAGAACTGCCGAAGTACCGGGGCATGCGGCAGAAGAGAAGAGAAGTGGAAAATAACGTGCTGTAGATGTGTAGAGCACGTGTTTACGCATTTTCGTGTTTTTATGGACAATTCTACAAGGAAACTCATTAAAAATCAGGCTTGTGGCATTTAGGAACAAGCATGTATGTAACAGTAGACGTAAATACAATCTTGTAACGCCAAAAGCACCCACATATACCCCATGAAGTCCCGTTCGTTTAGCAAGGTAGCCGAATTCGGAAACAATGTATTTGCTTTGATATACATATGGCTCCCATTGTGAAGGTCCCCTTTATTGATTAGGGCCTAGCCGGTTGCAACACGGGTTAGGTTTAGGGTTGGGGTAGGACCTAGAGTTAAGATTAGGGTTAGGAATTAGGTTAGGGTTTGGTTATTAGGGTCCGGTGCGTGAGTACAAACATTGGGATTAGACCTATGTGATTTTCTACTTGACAAATAAGGGGTTATGTGATTTTATTTTTTTCTGATGGAGGGCCCTCCGGGGGGGGGGTCATGTTAAATTTATTATTCAGTAAACCAAACACCTATCTGCATATCGGCAGTAAATCACATGATGTAGGCCTACGTAATTGTGTGTGTGGGATGGCCGCCGACATGGCCGATGGGTGTATGGGTTCTATGCAATAGGGCCAATGTAACTTTACATTGGGGGTTATGCAATTTTCCAAACACATCTTTCCATTTCTGCGCCCCCCTCGTAAATAATAAACGGGCACCTAAAATTATTAGTTTAAAGCTAATCTTAGCCTGTGGTACGAGCTGAGTCAACTGAACACCTATTTCGTGTCATCCTGTGTCCGTACAGCCAATTGACATAAGAACTTAGTTGCATCCAACAACCGCACGCTGTAATAAGGATCCCTCTGTGCCGACCTACTGGGATAATCCATTGTCAAGTAACCCCGGGCGTTTCGGCAGATACGCCTGCCGTACTGCAAGGTCATCTGCCGAAAGACCGGGCGTTTCGGCATACCCCGGTATTTCGGCACAGCAGGCGTGCGTATGTTTATGCACTACCTTATCACCGGAGCTCACGGGCGCGCGGTAATTGGCTGAGAGAAATATGGAAATGGACTAGTGTATGACATCATCCGAGTTATAGTTTGTCACTGCTCGCGTGGAAGCTTGTTGTAATGATTTCAAATATTCGAACAACATCTTTTTAAATTAATACCGATTCTGCCGACAAGTCATTTGTCAAAGAATTGACAATTTTGCCGACAAATTCTGTAATTGAGGTGTCACTCTCACACTCCTCTAGGGACGGCCCTGGCCTTACGTAATTGCGTATTTCTTAAAAACCAGTGCTTAAAACCATTTGATTTGGTTTGATTAAAAAATAACGATCCTCCAAACACAGGGTTTAATTTTGAGAGGAACATGCTGTACAAGAAACTGTCGAGAGTTGGGCCGGGCCTGGGCGTAGGTCCTATTTTCATAAAAATGCGCGCGAAGTGCGAAAAAAAAGTGTTACACTGAGTGGCCTCTAAAAGCCAACTTGGATGAAATCGTATTTTTTGGAGCTTTGCGTGCTCTTGTTACAGACATATCATATACTAGCCTTGTTCAAGGCGCTCTACCAACTTCATTCACGGGTTCACACGTCTGATACAAATAATGTCACAGATCATATTAGGCAGAAATCATTCGAGGAGTGGAGCATATTCCCCCCTCCCCCTCAAGCACCTAATTTAATGGCTCTAATTCCACCTGGCCTATGTTCCATGCTTGCAGCCTAGCAAGTTCAATAAATTCCACTCAGGCGTATTACAGGGAAGATTAAAACCACAAAGCAATTAGAACAAGGCTGTCGCCCTGAGTAGCATAGCCACTGCACCTGTCCACAATAGGTGTTTGTGGCTTTATACCCAGACTAGCAGGCTCCTAGATCCAGTGTGCACAACAGACCACCAAGGAATATACCAATTTATTTTTTTTTTATTGAATCTTTCTCTAGACAGGGTAGCCCTTCAATGCTAAAGCACTGATTTCAAACCTGCACACACAATGTTCAAAAAATTGAGAATAAATGTCAATAAAAAAATTAGCAAGTTTGTCGGTTCTTAGCAGACAGCCTTGAACAAGGCTAATCATACACTAACAGTAACATAGACCCATATCTGAAGTTTAAAATTCTGTACAAATGCTACATTGATTGTCATTGTAATCAGTCATTTCAGATTTCATTAAGTATGGACATTGTACGATAGAGGACGTAAGTCTTATACGTAATTTATTATAGATCAAAGATATATATTGATAAACTAAAACGAGTTTATATAACTTCCATTATAGATTTTAATGAATGCGATAATGATACAACACACGACTGCATCAAGCCAGCTAAATGTCAAAATGAGGAAGGAGGATACACGTGTGTGTGTAGCCAAGGATATCTACCAACGGGTGTGGGTTGTAGAGGTTAGTTTTTACTCATCTGCTATTGTGATTTCGCTTTTTGTTTGTTTTGTGAACAATTTGCTACATCTTAATACGATTCAATACAACAATTTTAAAATGGATTCCATTATGACTATTCAAAAAGAGCCAATCATTCAAAGTGGCGTAGTCTGTTTTTTTGCAAGCTTGCCTCTCTGGGGCAAATGGTCACCGGTGGTTGAATCGTATATGGGATGTTTACCGACTCTTAAAAGTTCCCGACGAATTGATGTAATAAAGCAGTCACAGTACCAGGTGTTTGTAGCTGTTTTTTATGGTGATTTCTTGCAAACGAAATCTGGCCGCTCGACGTTGGATCATATCTATTTTTGAATGTCAGGACGATTGATGAGGACCCAAATGAAAATGGCAAGTCAAAGTAGTGTTCCACAGAGTAAAATAAATTTGTGTTTTAAGGTACAGCGACAACTCCCCAGATTCTTCGAAAAAGGAACCACGATGCTGGATTTGCCTTTGAGGACGATGTTTGTGATTTATGTGAAGAACCATTTGGATTATGCGTTAAATCTAGATATGGGTGGGTGATTTTTACATTTTCCAAATATCTGCTGACATTTTTGTACGGTGCTTGATTGGGTTTTTCTTAGTAGTAAAACTAAGGTTTTGCAATTTCTTTGAACTAAAAGGATATTGCAACTGTGCTGACCAAATCCTCCAAACTCATCCAAGCAGATTGAAGAATCTCTACGCATCCTCAATTGTCCAGTTAGAGAGGCAATCGTCAGCAAATAACCTAATTTTTGTACCCATAGTGTGTGCCGAGTCATTAATTAAGATCAGGGAACATGAGAGGGCCCCCACAACTGTCCCTTGGGAAATCCAGATTTAAATGAACTGGGTCTGAGGATTCGCGAACACAAGCCTACCTTTTAGTTGAATCCTGGGGGATAGATAAAACGCTTTTCGAGCCCAGTCTTTCATGTCTTGTAATGTTATGAGCATTGGATTCGCAGGAATGTTGAGAGCGAAAGCCATGTTGAAATCAGATAAAATTGATATTTCTAAGGCGATTCATGATATGGCGAAATAATAGCACTCGAATACTACTCTTTCCATGGGTTAATTTGGACAGGGAAAATTGAATGTGTATTTTGGTAGTGTGTTTGAATGGTGCAAGTTGGCGCTGTGTTACCTGTGACTGGAGTGTTCTACGTCTGGTATTAAAGTCTCTTGAAATTTGGCGTATGGGCCACGATCAAATACACTTTTAATTATTTTTTTTTCACTTTAACTCTGAAATGTTGACATTACAAAACTTCCGTGTTTTCAAGAAAACTTTGTATTCACACTATAAGTAATTTCTGAACACCTTAAACATAAAAATATCCGAATCTATGAAGTTGTTGTCGTTTACGATCTATACATTGTTACATTACATCTATGACAAAGGAAAAATGAAGTTTCAGTTTTCAATCCTGGGGGGAAAGCAAGGAAAATCATGCGTCACCTGCTGCTCCTGCTGTTGCAATGTCATTAAGATGGCTGAAGTAGCAACCAACTTTGAAAAGGAGAACTGTACATTATATCGTCGTGGTCAGGACATAGTGTCGAATCTGAATGTTGGTCAAAATTGAGTTAATAGATGATTCTGGTTGCAATTTATTACTCTTTAATTGTACACAAAAATAAAAGTGAAATTTACATCTCCTAACCAAATAGCCGCAGTCGAATTAACACCCTTTTGTATAAAAGGGTTTCGCAAACAATAGAATTCGTATTCGATAGCTTTGCGTGTCCAAATATTATCAAAGCACACAGATAAAATGCAACACGAATACGTATTCGATGGACAAAAATTGCTTCTCAGTGATAAAAAGGTCTGTCAAGAGTTAAGGAATCGGTGAAATTTACCTTTTCTATAACTCATGAGGGATTGGTCATGTGTCTTTCAATTGTAACATTTCCAAATAAAACCAAATTTATCACTTTAGGGAGCACCTAGTGTACATAACTTTCCTCCGGTGCCCAAAAAACTTACAAACTTTCGTTAAGTCTTCCATATAATATTTCACATCCCCTTCTGCTAATTTGGCGAATTAAATGTGCAAGGTAGGGGGATGCACCGTCACCGGGGTTAGCGTGGAATAGTCGGTGGTGGGGAAGTGTGTTTCTATTACTCTACTACGCATTATTGAAATGCAGCATTTTGATTGGTTAGTTTACTGCAGTAGTAGCAATAATGAGCCGCTAATGTACTTCTTATCTTTATTTTCATTTCATCTGCACACGAAATACACATAAATTAGGTATATTACTTAAACCATCACAAACAAACAACTAAAATCAAGTGTTTAGTAATTTAATAGAATTAATAGAATAGAAAGGTTTTGTAGTATCACTTATGGGCTCAAAAATGATCCTCTCGAGGCGGCAAAAATTGGGCGAATATGTTTTTCGCCTCGGGCACCATTATTGCGCCTGCAAATGATACGGAGTCCCTTTAGTTATGTGTTTTACTATTGTGCAATGGTTCTAAAATATATGTGGAGTAAAATTAGTCATTGTCCATATCATTTGGGGCCAAAACTGCATGAAATCCAATATTCCCACCTTTTATGATTGCAAATTTCATTTTTTCAATTTTATATACTCTGATGGTATCTGTAGAAATGACCAATTTTGCCAACTTGTGAACTTTGACGTCATTGTGACGCCATACTAGGTTATGTTGGAAGCAATAGAAAACGGACGACCAAAGCTATCAACTGGTACCAACATCGAAATCATCTATTGCTTTATAATAATGAATTCTCGGGGTGTTTACCACCCCACCCCTTAGTAAACCGTGTTACAAAAATTGTGTTGTGTATATTGTGTTACTTGGTAAACATATTTTGATAGTTTGATTTTCTTTGATGTTCACTTGGATATTTTGCAAACTAAACAATTACTAATACATCATTTCTAAAAAAAATCGTCTTTTAGGAACAAATTGATATATTCTTTGGGAAGTTGTTTGTATAAGCGTTAGTGCCCTCTAAATTGTTTAGATTATGTTAGATAGTATATTACCCATTTAACTGTTAATTCGTTTCAAGTTTGGTATATATTTTAAGCGTGTACATTACTTTAAAAGATGGGAACTATATATACATATATATATATATATATGTGTGTATATATATATGTATATATATATATATATAACTATATATATATATATATATGTATATATAGTTATATATATATATATAGTTATATAATATATATAGTTATATATATAGTTATAGTTATATATATATAGTTATATATATATATAGTTATATATATATAAATATATGTGTGTGTGTGTGTAATTTGAAATTTAAGAAAACGAGAAAAATATGGTTGTTATAAAGTTGTATAGACCACTTTTATCCTCCAAAACCTTTTGAGTTATAAAACATTCCAGTTACATTTTAAATCTTTTCTGAGCTCAATTTTTAAACAGTTCTAGCCAATATTTATTGTGTGTTGCAACATGCGTACTATTTATTAATTTTTATATAACATGCACTACAATGTTTGTGTTCCTTCCAACGTATTTTTTATTTGTATTTACACCAAAAAATTTATGGGTGTTTTTTGCAAAAATGTTGGCGACTAATTAAAGATATTAATTTTAAGGAGCCAAATTTGTAAGAGGTTCTAATTTTCTGAATTCGTTGGTCATCGTGGTCAGTCTGCGCTATATTTTACAACGAACGATAATGCAACAGTGAATGTTTCCCATTTTAACCGCTTATGGAAGTCGTTTGTATACAAATTTGCACTGTTTGTAGCATAAACACAATGCAATAGACATCGTCATCGTCGTCGTTGTCTGCATCATCATCATCGTCATCGTCATCATCATCATCGTCATCATCATCATCATCATCGATCAGTAGCATCATTATCGTCGTCAAGATCGATGTTTCCTTATTTCATTGTTATTGCCACCATCATCACCGCCATCGTTATTCTTATCATCGTGGCATCATCGGCATCATCATTTTAAAATAGTAAAAACACGTAGCTATAGTAATCTCACCATACCAACATTAGAAATCAACGGGTTTCATGCAGTCGAATACGTATTCGACTCCTTAGAACACAGCGAATCAAACATTTGGGTTTTGACAAACTGTCAAATCACATTCAGTGGCTATTTTGAATAAGAAAACAGTTGTTTCTTGGTAGTTTAGTACTGTCGTCAGTTAGTAACCATTCATGTCTTTAACATACACCACTTAAAATAGCCATTTTCTTTTATTTCATTTAATTACACGCATCCATAAGTAACTCAAACTTTCAAACGCCGTTTTCTCAGAACTAGCATTTATGCTGATTCGACAGTATGCAGAACCCACGACGATATGAGGAAGAGAGAGGGAGAGAAATAGAGGGCCATAAGGAAACCGACTTCGGAGGTGTCCAAGTATTGGTATTTGCTTTGGATTCAGACTCAGATTTTATTAATTTTATGTAAATTGACCCATTAATGCTCACGAGCAGCTAAGGAAGAGCTGAGTACAGCGTAGGCGTCCAGTCTTAGCCAAGACAACTGTATTTACCTACATTGTCATTAACACACCGACAGACAGTAGTATAGTGGTAGCAGGCATCACTGGATATCAAGCCAAATGGCATCTCTGCGCTTCAACTGAATGTTGAAGAACTCACTAGGGCAAAGATCAACACCATTGAACATCTTACATAAAGGCACAAAGTCACTGCGATTCTCCCCCAAGAGACACATGCAACTGACAGTTCCATCCTGAAAAATTGCGGCTATACTATAGCTGCACACACCGAGAGCGCTATCGGGATTGCCACCTTTGTCAGAAACACAGCTCAATGGAAACATATTGCAGTTTCCACCCTGGAATGGGCAACGACCCGAATTGTAGATGTCCACGTAATCAATGTCTACAAGCCACCTAACTCCCGGCTTCAAGCAGATTCTTTACCTACTTATGGTGCACCTTGCATCTACGCTAGTAACTTCAACAGTCATAGCATCACCTAGGGCTACAGAAATACCAATCTTGACGGATCCACCCTAGAGGACTGGGCTTCCAAATCTGGCGTACAACTCTTGTACGACCCCAAGCAACCAGAGAGTTTCTACTCTGGAAGGTGGAACAAAACCTCAAATCCCGACCTTGCATTTGTAAATATGGACGCCATTTCTGTTCAACGTACTGTTCTCGACCGCTTTCCGAATCAACTTCAACTTCAACTTTATTTCCATAAAAATCATGTTACACAAAAGCAAATTACATAGACAAAATTTATGGGGGTCAACCCCTGAAAGTTATGTTACAACATCTTAAGATAAGGACATATAAACAACAAAACACCAAAAAAACGGCTCAATGCACCATGATTCAAATTACTCAAATTGAAATCAACAGCATATTACAGTATAAATCTCAATATAGATCATCACTGATCGCTCAGGAGAGCCTTGCTAAGTATATACCAACAAAGCCAGTGAAAAGGTGGACCTTACGCAAGGCAGACTAGAAACAGTTTGAGAACCTGGTGGATTCAGAGGTGTCCAACCTTCTGACACCAACCTTCTCCAACCTGGACGTGGCTATCGTCGCAGTTATATCCTGGGATGAGGAATGTGATGCTCTTTACAATGAATCCTTGAATTCTGAACCCGGGGAAGAAGCGACATATAAGGTTTCAGATCTGACAAACTGCTTGAACAGGAAACGTCTTGAGCGTTGGGAGGAGACGGTCCAGGGAATTGATTTCACTCACTCTAGCAGGAAGGCCTGGAAGACTATAAACCGCCTCACCGGCAGAGTTTCCAAATCATCGAAATGTCCTGTGTCTGCCAACTCAATTGCTGAGCAACTCCTTGCAAATTGTCGTTTCAAGGCTATTGATAAGGATCACACTCGCTCTGTTAAAAAAGAGATCACCAAACTTCTTCGAGCCGCCGGCATGGACGGGTCACTTTCAACATCCTTCTCACTAGACGAGCTCACCTCTGCTATCAGCCAACTAAAAAATGGAAAGATCCAGGGGCCTGATAACATACAAGCGGAGTTTCTGATGCACTGCGACCCACGAAGAGTTCTACACATGTTGCCTTACCAACCAGCCCTTTATACCCAAGATCTGGAGGAGGGCTACCATCATCGCACTCCCCAAACCAAACAAGCCTGTTGACAACCACAAGAACTACCGCCCAATATCACTACTGTGTGTTTCCTTCAAACTCCTTGAGAGGATGATCCTGATTTCGCCGTGGCCGGAGCACTGTCCATCAGATTGTAAAACTCACAAATGATATTGAGGAGAGCTTTGAAAAGCGTCGTAAAGCAGGCGTCATCATGATGAACTTTACTGCAGCATATGACACCGCGTGGCACCAGGGCTTGACACTCTAGCTTCTCAGGACCATTCCGGATCATCACCTTGTACAATTCATATGCAACATGCTTGCAAACCGTAGCTTTATTCTTAGGACCAGTGATGGGCAGAACAGTCGACTGCGTCGTCTGAGGAACGGAGTACCACAAAGATCAGTACTGGCTCCCATGCTGTTCGAATTGTATATCAGCGATTTACCTCAAACAACATCTAGACAATATGGATACGCCGACGATCATGCCTTTCTTCACTCGGACAGAAGCTGGACTGAAGTAGAAAGTACACTTACTGCAGATATGGCGATACTTGCAGCATATCTCAAGACCTGGAGACTTAAGCTGGTGAAGCCAAGACAACCACTACTGCCTTCCTTCTTAACACCAAAGACGCTCATCGCCAGCTTCAAATCGACCTCAATGGAGCGCCTCTGCCATACAATCCTACACCAACTTATC
Source organism: Ophioderma brevispina (assembly GCA_023653785.1). Classification (NCBI taxonomy): domain Eukaryota; kingdom Metazoa; phylum Echinodermata; class Ophiuroidea; order Amphilepidida; family Ophiodermatidae; genus Ophioderma; species Ophioderma brevispina. The sequence continues at coordinate 18,707 of JAMKCH010000249.1, read as the reverse complement.
TGGAGGTATCTTCGAGGAATAACCTCCTGTGCCGCCTTGCTGGATCCTCATGGGGTGGTAGCCCATCCACTCAACGCACCACCGCCCTGGCTCTGGTCTACAGCCGCGCTGATAATGCCGACCCAGCATGGTGCAATAGCTCTCACACAAAGAAGCTGGACACAGTAATCAACGAGACCATGAGAATCATTACTGGCTGCCTTCGTCCCACTCCATCTGAGTTTCTACCAGTGCTTTCAGGCATTGCACCTGCAGTGCTTCGGAGAGAACATCACACGCATAAACTGGTGAATAAAGCTCTGTTGGACAAGCACCTGCTGCATAACACTGTCAAAGAATCACACCGGCTCGGCAGACAGAGGTTGCGCTCTCGTCGACCTTTCTGTCGACACGCTGTTAAACTCTCCAGCTCCCCATTAACATATCTTACAGACATGGAACACCGGCTGGCTAGATACTCCAAAACCAGACCAATTCACCATCACCCTATGACAGAACTCCCACCGGGTCGCAATATTCCACGAAAGGAATGAGTCAACTTGAACCGGATTCGCACATGAGTCGGTCGTTTCAACAGCAATATATACCGATGGGGGCTGCGGCCATCTCCAGCCTGCTAATGTGGCTCTCCATCACAGACTGCGGATCACATTCTCAATGAATGCCCTACTTTTCGTCCACCGGTTAATATAGACTTCTCAACCCCCAACCAATCAACGGTGAGCTGGCCCCACCAAATGCAACATATTAGTTGATGCCTCATACGTAAGAAGAATTAGTAGCTACCTGACTACGTTCATGCATATGGAATTTAAATATATTATTTGTTCAGTGAAAAATGTATTGCTTCTTGTTGTACATTCCTTATTTGGCGTAGTTCAAAAAGCTCGGGCGGCACTAAATTCGAAATCAAAATTGCCCGCAGTTCTAAGTACTTGGCTGTAGTCCCCATGTTAGCAAGATTCTTTTAAGTTTCCTCTTAACAAAATTTGGTTTTTCAGACATTGACGAATGTCAAACACAAGATGACGATTGCTCTGTCAATGCTGAATGTGTTAACATACCAGGTGGATATAACTGCACTTGTAATGACGGGTATAAAGGAGATGGTTACAATTGTACAGGTTAGTTATCGTTAATGATAAGTGACCTTGCAAAAAACTTTAACCGCTTGCGACAAGTGATCGATCCCATTTTCAGGTTCCTATAGAACACTTGCATGTTGTGTACGTTGCACATCCTAACTACGACTGATAAACTCTCTTTAAAGAGGGACTCCGGAGAGAAAAAATAAGAAGGTTCATAGTAGATATGGGTGTGTGGGATCAAACCAGAAAGACTGAGCATCGAAGGATCTCGAGGTGTAGAGCAAGATGTTATGTCATCATTTTAGATATTGATTATTTGGACACATAATGTTTCGAGGATGATCTAACAAGTGCCAGGTAGACTAAATCGATTGCAATTTGTGACAGTAATGCATGTGCATTTCAGAAAGGCATGCCAAACCCAAATGGAATGATGTCACTAGCCATGGGCTGACAGGACAAGCCAGGGACGGCAAGCCAGGCGAAAATGAAAAAAATAATTACAATGATAAGGCATAACACTCATACAACACGATATCTTATGATGGTCAGACTTTTTGGTTTGGTTTGGTCCAACGCACCCATCTACTATGAGTATGAACATCTTAATTTTTCTCTCCGTAGTCCCCTTTATGACTTCAAAAAGATCAGTATTAGTATTAAATAACCCACCAAATGTAGTCCACAGTTGAACAGTAACACAATCTCTTCGAGCCTCGAGGTCACACTTTGACTTGAATACGATGGCTAATTCTATACACAATGCTTTGCAAAACGATCTGACCAGAAAGGCGTGTTTTGTGATACTTATCTATAGTTTTACGGAATAAAGCTCGTATACACTACTGCTTACTTTACAAATTTTATATGATACATTCGATTCGACCAATTAACGTTGATGGGGGGATACGAGTTCTGACTCTATGTCCAAGCTTACAAATCATGTATTTTGAAGATGATGAATCTTCTTGTGTGAGTTCTCTGGCAATAATCCATCTCTAAAAGTCGTTTTTTCTCTCTTTTATCCTACTTCACAATTATGCTACTCGTTTTAAATGGGAAAATCAACTTCACTCTTTTAGACTTTATTAAATGTCTGCAGACGTTGACGAGTGTAATAAAGAGGTACATGATTGCGATTCAAATGCAAAGTGCGATAACACTGAGGGATCATACGTAGGCACCTGTAAAAAGGGATAGGAAGGAACAAAGGAAATGGATTTGTTGTGCCGGTAAGAAACATTCAAAGTATATGTAAGAAGTAATTAAGAATATCTTTTAATTGTATGTAACCCAACTTCTTGGTGGGTATGATTTAGGTTATTAGTTATTCAAGGATCTGCCTTTTTCGACGTTACACTTAAAGTGCCTAATGTATTTCCTTCCAGTGGCCTAATTGGGTCCCTAAGGTAACCACTTTCCCAATGGAGTTATTTTTTATAAAACTTGCACCACTGGAGGAGGGCAGACAAGACAAACTCTTTTAGGGCAACCGGCGCTGTTTGGGGAGCTCCTCTTGCTTGAAGTTATTCATTTATTAACTTTGTTTTTCTCGTACTTGAGATAGAGTGGGTATTAAATATAAACTGTGCTTATCACATCAGCTGTTGGTTATTATTTTGTGAAAGGTTGTGTCTGACTTCCGTTGGATGCGAGGGAACGTTCGTAGGATTTCGAATTATCGATAGTTTAAAGGGGCCATGGATTTTATTTCCAGCAATCCAAAGAGCCTAAAAGTAGTTAGGCAATTAGATCCCATGGAAAATGGTACTTAGTGTTACGCAAAACGTGTCACAACATAGTCTTCTATACGAAAGCTATACTATAGCTTACGGTCAGGCCATTTGTCCTAAAAACACAATATACATTGAATATGGGATAGGGCATTGTAGCGCATATGATGGCTGGTCAGAATATTTTTGTGTTTCGTACTCAGGGAAATCACAAAAAAATGGGCAAGGGTTGTAGATGTTTGTAGAGCACTTGACATTGATAAAATCCACTGATATCATAATTTGTTTGTTGTTTAAATAAATCAAATTAATATACTTCCAACATGTTGAAAAAATGAAAGAAAACGATTACAAAAATAACCAGATATGACTAATTTTGTAAGCACACCCTCGTTTTTTCTCCATTTCAAATGGGAGTTATACGTAAGCAAGAATACGTTAATGTACGATATACGGGGCATAGCATTATGAAAGTAATGAGGACCTGCTATTTGGTTAATAATCATGAATAGCCATGATCTCCTTCAATGGATCTTCAAAAAGAATGAATGTTCACAAAAAATCTCACCCAATCAATCTTGATGTGTAAATGAAAAAGGGTTTTAAACACTCTACTGTAATCTACATGTAGGTATAGATACAAGCTATGAAATAAGAAATAACCTCTTGGCATTCCTAAACAATGGGAGATCTTGTTTGCTTGCTCGCAACAGGTGAATTGGTTTGGATTCGTCATATCGGTTGTTAGAACATTGGTATAATAAATTCATTGATTAATCCCCGTCGTGAGTTGAAAATAATAAGACAATCATTAAGTGACAAGGCGATTAATATGATATTGTATACATTCTCACAAACACAATGTAATGTGTGTAAATCCCAGGGAATGCGAAAATGAAAAAAAAGGGGGTGTTGTGTTTACAAAATGGTAATCTGGCTTATTTTTACATCGATTTCTTTCCATTTTTTTAAACATTTGGAGTGATATTGGATGTGTTTTATAAAAACAACCATAACTCTATGATATAGTGATGCATTAAGGTCAAGATCATCTTTAATCTTGACTTTTTACACAATTTTTTTTGATTCACGTAGTATAGCCTAAAAACCGTAAGCTGGCGCCACCTAGTTGGTTTGGAGATGTGTTCTGAATGTTTTTCCCCATTTGGGTATCATTTGGCAAATGAAGTGTATAAAGCCTTACTTCCCATTCTATTGGGAAAAAAAAAAAAAAACCGTCCACACCTTTCACACTCAGCTGCAAGTGGTCGTTATATTTGCATTTATGACTTCATATTGCATTTGATAGGTCTCTGATAGCAATGCCAGTTCAGTTATAAGCTGTTTTATAACACGGACATGTTTGATAGCTGGTAGTTAAATAGAAAGTAATATAATATCCACGACATTTGTCAGTTTTGTGGTTTTGGAGGTATGAATAATTAGTGTTCCGCGTCCATCAGGAAAGTCCAGTCTGTAGCCGATTTCAAAAATGTGTTTTATTCTTGGGACTAGATAGACAGGGTACCTCCTGTATATATTTACATTCACGTTGTAAGGAATGACAAAAGCCAGGATGAACATGTTTTGCTATTTTTGCCTTGTCGCGTTATCGATATATGGGCCAGACTGATTCCATGGTCTTAGTATTTGTACATGGCACTAGTTGTGACTTCTTTCTGAAGCGAGTAGCTGCAACAATCACGGATGTGAAGCAGGTGAACAGTTACGATCTGGTTGCCAAAGTTGGTAAACAAAGTTGCAGCGTTACACACCAACCGCGTCCGGCTCATCTCAATCAGAATGATGGTGGCCGGTGCGCTTGTTGTTTGCTTTCGCTCTTTTACTCCGTTCTTCCATTCTCTTCATAGGTTTTCTTACCCTAAGAAGTCTAGGCACAGGGCTTTGTTCTTTCCCCATTTACTAGTGCGCTACCTGACTACGTTCATGCATATGGAATTTAAATATATTATTTGTTCGTGAAATTGTTCTTGTTGGACTTCCCTCATTTGGCGTATTTCAAAACTCGGGCTGCACTAAATATTCGAAAATACTAGGAATTACTATGCTGTAGTCCCCATGTTAGCAAGATTCTTTTAAGTTTCCTCTTAACAAAATTTGGTATTCAGACATAACAATGTCAAACAACAAGATTACATTGCTCTTCGATGCTGAATATGCGTTAACATACCAGGTGGATATAACTGCACTTGTAATGACGGGTATAAAGGAGTAATGTTTACAATTGTACAGGTTAGTCATCTTTAAATATAATGACCTGCAAAAAACTTTAACCGCGTTGTGACAAAATGATCGATCCCATTTTCGTTTAGAGAATAAAAGATAGATTTGTTTGTTTTGCCTATCCTCATACTTTTCACATTGATGGGCATCCAATATTTTGAGTAGTGGTGCCGGCTATCGGTATCCACTACGATAAAAATATTTGACTGCCCATCCAATATGACACGAATTAAACAACAAATCCTTCTTTTATTCTCATTCTTATTTATTTTTGGTGTTTTAAATCATACTAAAATATTTTTTATTTCAATAATATTAATTTAAAGGCAACATTTTCCCCCGCTGTCAAAAATGAACCCACCTTCTAGCTGCCGTGCGCCCGCGAACACAACCTTATACACGCGTCGCGTAAACATCGTCTACATAGACGATAGGCACAACCAATGAATATTGGTGTTTGCCTTACTAAACACCAAACACCGCCCACTGAATAAGAATTTCCTATAGAGCCCTTTCATGTTCCGTACGTTGCACATCCTAACTACGACTGCTAAACTCTCTTTAAGAGGGACTCCAGAGAGAAAAATAAGAAGGTCCATAAGTCGATATGGGTGTGTTGGACAACTAGAAAGTCCTGAGCATCAGAGGATATCAGGTTGTAGGGGTAACTGATGTTATGTTCATCATTTTATGATATTGTCTTATATTTGGAAATCATATTAACCCTGTTTCGAGATCTTATCTAACAGGTGCAGGTAAAGACTAACACAGAACAAGACATTGGTGTGAAGTAACGCCTGCTGCTTTTCATAAGCATGTCAAACCCACAATGAAGATGTCACTAGCCCGGGCTGACCGGGCAACCGACAGGCAAGCCACCTAAACTGATAAAAATATTAACAATATAAGCATAACCCTCCTACAACACGATATCTTCTGATGGTCAGACTTTTTGGTTTGGTTCAATACACTCATATCTACTGTGAATCTTCTTAATTTTTCTCTCCTTAGTCCTCTTTAATGACTTTCAAAAGATCAGTATTAGTATTAAATAACCCACCAAATTGTAGTCACGCTTTGAACAGTAACACAATCTCTTCGAGCCTCGAGGTCACACTTCCTTTGACTGATTGGACGATTGCTAACTTAATACCATGCTGTTGCAAACCGATCTGACGAAAGGCGTGGTTTTGTGATACTTAAATCTATAGTTTTAACGTTACGATAAAGCTCGCATACACTACTGCTTACTACAACTTATATTCATAACAATCGAATCGACCCATTAACGTTGCTGTGACTACTATGTTCTGACTCTATAGTCCAAGCTACAATCATGTTTTTGAAGATGATGCTCTTTGTGTTATTCTCTGGCATTATTTATCCATCTCTAAAGGTCGTTTTTCTCTCTTTAATATCCTCGACTTCACAATTATGCTACTCGTTTTAAATGGGAACTCAACTTCCATCTTTTATACTTTATTTAAAATGTATGCAGACGTTGACGAGTGTAATAAAGAGGTACATGATTGCGATTCAAATGCAAAGTGCGATAACACTGAGGGATCATACGTATGTACCTGTAAAAAGGGATATGAAGGAAATGGATTTGTATGTGCAGGTAAGAAACATTTCAAATGTATCTATGTAAGAAGTAATTAAGAATATCTTTTCATTGTGTATGTAACCCAACTTCTTGGTGGAGTATGCTTTATAGTATAGTTATTCAAGGATCTGCCTTTTTCGACGTTACACTTAAAGTGCCTAATGTATTTTCTCTACCAGTGCCTAATTGGGTTCCCTAAGAAAACCACTTTCCCAATGGAGTTATTTTTTATAAAACTTGCACCACTGAGGAGGGCAGTCAAGACAACTATTTTAGGCAACGGCGCTGTTTGGGAGCTCATTTTGCTGAAGTTATTCCATTAACTTTGTTTTTCTACGTACTTGATATAGATGTGGGTATTTAAATATAAACTGTTATCCCGTCAGCTGTTGGCATTATTTTGTGAAATGTTTGTGTCTGTACTTCCGTTGGTGCGAGGAAAGTAGTAGGATCGAATTATCGAATTAAAGGGGCCATGGATTTTATTTCCATATCAATGCAAAGAAGCCTAACACGTAGTTAGGCAATTAGATCCCATGGAAACGCCCTAGGTACTTAGTGTTACGAAAACGTGTCCAACATCGTCTTCTATACGACAGCTATAATATAGCTTAATGTCAGGCCATTTTTCTAAATAACACACTATAACATTGAAATATTGATAGGCATTGTAGAGCATATGATGGCTGGTCAGAATATTTTTGTGTTTCTGTACTACGTGAATCAAAAAAAATTGTGCAAGGGTTGTAGATGAACTTGACCTTGATAAAATCACTGAATCATAGATTTGTTGTTGTTTTAATAAATCAAATCTAATATACTTCCAAATGTTGAAAAAATGAAAGAAAACGATTAAAAAATAAGCCAGATATGACTAATTTTGTAAGCACACCTCTTTTTTCTCCATTCCAATGGGATTTATACAGTTAAGCAAGAATACGTTAATGTACGATATAAGGGGCATAGCATTATGAAAGTAATGATGACCCATGCTATTTTGTTAATTTTTTACTTTTTTTATTACTGTATTATTATCTTAAAAAGAAATTTAATGTAAACAAAAATCTCACCCAATTAATCTTGATGTGTAAATGAAAAGGGTTTCAACACTACTACTGTAATCTACATGTAGGTATAGATACAAGCTATGCCAATAAGGAACTAACCTCTTTGCAATATCCTAAACAATGGGAAGATCTTGTTTTCTTGCTCTGCAACAGGTGAATTGGTGTTTGGATTCGTCATATCGGTTAGCACATTGGTATAAATAAATTCATTGATTAATCCGTAGTTGAAATAATCAAGAAAAGTCATTAAGTTGACAAAGGCGTCATGATATTGATATTGTATACATTCTCACAAAGACAAGTTTAATGTGTGTAAATCCCATTGGAATGGCGAAAAAAGGGGTATGTTTACAAAATTGGTCATATCTGGCTTATTTTTTAATCGATTTCTTTCATTTTTTCAACATTTGGAAGTATATTAGATGTGTTTTATAAAAACAACAATAAATCTATGATATAGTGATGCATTAAGGTCAAGATCATCTTTAATCCTTGCACAATTTTTTTTGATTCACGTAGTATAGCCATATAACGTAGCTGGCGCGCATAGTTGGTTTGGAGACTTGTGTCTGGGATTGTTTTTCCCATTTGGGTCTCCTTTGGCAAATGATGTGTTATACAAGCCTCTACTTCCCATTTCTATTTGGAAAAAACCAGTCCACACTTTCACACTCAGCTGCCAAGTCTTCATATTTGCATTTCTTACTTCATATTGCATTTGATAGGTTCTCTGATAGCAATGCCAGTTCAGTTATAAGCTGTTATAACGACATGTTTGATAGCTGGTAAATAGAAAGTAATATCCAGCCATTTGTCAGTTTCTGCTGTTTCTGGAGGATATGCAATTAATTAGTGTTCCTCGTCCATCAGGAAAGTCCAGTCTGTAGCCGCTTTCAAAATATTTGTTTATTCTTGGACTAGATAGAACTGGGTATCTCCTGTATATTTTACCTTCAGTTGTACGGAATGCAATGCCAAGTATGGAACATATTTTGTTATTTTTGCTCTTGTTAGCGTTATCTATATATGGTGCCAGGCCTGATTCCATTGCTCTTAGTATTTTGTCATGGCACTAGTTGTGCCTTCTATTCTGAAGCGAGTAGCTGCAACAATTCAGGATGTGAAGCAGTGAACAGTTACGATGGTTGCAAAGTTAACACAGTTGCAGAGTTACCACAAGGTCGGCTCATCTCAATCAGAATGAGGTGGCGCTTTTGTTTGCTTTAGCTCTTTTACTCCGTTCCATCTCTCTTAATTTTCTTACCCTCAAAAGTCTCTGTACAGGGCTTTGGTCTTTCCATCTTTAGAGTACTTGGTGAGTTACGTAAGAACGCGTTTATTGCCCCAACTGTGCTCCCTGGATATATACCCCGCCTGCAGACTTCCATACAAATTATATGACACACTCCCGTCCATACCGTCATGTCTGGTTTAGATATTTATAAATCTGCAGTCATTAAAATAAAGAGTGGGATTTAAAAGCTGTTATGTTTTCGAGAACATGTTTAAGCTTGAAGGTTTGACGTAAGTGTTTTCCAAATCTGCAGAATGTATTGGAATAATTTCTGCCATACCTTGATTTATGCCAGATCCAGTTGAAAATTCCCTTTTTAAAATTCAGAAAACGCACTCTGGAGATTTGTTCCAGGATATGGAAAAAAAAACCGTCAAATTAAATTTTCGTTTTAAAATTGTCAAAATGTCACTATGCTTGCGATGGCAAAGTTTCGCTAATGTCTTTTTGATTGCAAAATTTAATTTCTAAAAAGATACTTTCATACGTCCTGCATTGATATTACCGACGATATGATACAAAACATTAAAATGTATTATGTTTTCTGTGCTGTGTTTGGGGGATTTGTTGTAAACCCTTTGTAAGTTGTTGTAAGTTATTTGTTTTGCTAAGTGATTAATTTATGTATGTCTTACGTTTGCCGCCTTTAGATATAAATGAGTGCACATATTCTGAATGCGTTGACAATGCTGAATGCGTCAACACAGAAGGTTCATATAAGTGTGTGTGTAACACTGGATACATAGGTAATGGGAGCATCTCTTGTTTAGGTAGGTACATTTTGTCAGAACATGGACGTAGTAGATAAGAGGACCCACAACGCGAAAACCACATATTACCAAATTCAATTTCCCATTCATCTCGACAAAAGCCGGGCACTCGATGTGTACACATGTGCATACACCGCGACCGTCTGAGATCTATATCTCTTTCCCGCGATCGATGCAGTGGCGGCGGTCAAGAAACACTGTTACTCAAGAAACACTGTCCACAAATACACTCAGTTTACATGTTTTTTTGGCAAGTTGTTGTCACCAAATAGAGTAGAAATTATTTCAGAAAATACCGAAAGCCCCATCAAAATCCGTTATTCCTTTGTGAAACTACGACTGGAGAAAATGAGCTTGCATTTTGGGTGATTTTGTGACCCGTAATTGTTAAAATCTTGAGAAAATAATACGAAAATGTTCCGATCACTTCTGACTCTTGAGAAACGGTGTTATGAAAGTTCAATGTACCTTGTAACAAAATATAACTTCTGGACTGGTGCCCACGCGTGCCCCTACGTGTAATTCTACCTCGAAAAAACACCAAATAGCCTTTTGTTGGGCGCTATAAAATGTCAGATGTATGTTGTTCGTTCCTTTTCCCTGTTCCAAGCCGTTGTGCAAGGTGCCCATTTTTTCAGAGTTGTTGTTACCTTTACAACAAAACTGACACAGAGGTTCCCTAGGCTATGCCTCGTCCAACATCATTGTCAATACGCCGAAGAGTACTTGAACTCCGACGGGAAGGGTACAAACAAGCCATAGTCGCTGATTTCCTCGGAATATCGCAGAGTACGGTCTGTAAAATCCTCAGACATCATCGAGAGGTGGGACATTTGAGGCCACGAAAAGCTTCAGGACAACCACGATTGACTACCAGATGAGATGATCGCCGACTGCTTAATCTGTGCCGTAGAGCCCGGAAATGCCAACGAGCCCGCTCGTCTTCGTCGTTTGTGGCGAAGACACTACGGAATCAACGTTTCCCTCTAAACTGTAGATCGGAGATTGCTTCAACATGGTAACCGAGCAAGACGAATGACAAAATGTCCACGCCCAACCGTTCACCACAGCGTTTGATCGACTTCGATGGGCTAGGGAGCATAGAAGATTACAGCTCAAACACTGGCGAAATGTTATGTTTATTGGCGAGACCCGCTACATCCTTGACCATCAAGATGGAAGACAAAGGGTTCATCGATTACGTGGTGAGAACTTCCGAGATGACTGTATTCAGGAATCGACTCAAGGTGGTGGCGGCTCAGTGATAGTATGAGCCGGTCGGTATTCATTATGGAGGAAAAACATCACTGGTGGTACCAGATTGAAACATGAACGCGCTCGTGTACCTGGACATTCTGGAAATCCACTGTCTGCCACATGCAACAAGGGTGTATGTAAACAATTTTCGGCTACAAGACGACAATGTTACGCCCCACAGGGCCGCTGTAGTGAGACAATTTCTTGATGCAGAGGGGTGGAGCAGATACCATGGCCTGCTTACTTCCCTGATTTGAACCCTATCGAGCATGCCGGGATGCCTTAGACCGAGCCATCATTACAGGGACAATCTTCCTCAAACACTACAGGAGTTAGCTCAGCCTCTCACCGATGAGTGGGACGCTCTGCCCATTGACATCATAAACAACCTTGTGGACAGGGGTCGCCATACTCGATGTTAGTGACTGATTGACATTTGAAACACTGTTGTTGAACCATTTCCGATGCATGAACCCACCAAAAATGTGTTATATGTAAAATGACTGATGTGAAAAACTTGTAACAAAATCCTTAAATCTGCTGTTCAAATACCCCTTTTCCTTCGGGCTAAGGAAATAGTTCGTAAAGGGCTACTTGTGGACTAAGTTCGTGGTGATATGTTCGGAAGAGACTGACAATTCAAGTAGTGTGGCGATATATATACACCCTAGATATCATAAATAACTCACACTGTAAGAATCATTCCATAAAAAGTGGAAAAATATTTGATTCCAACTTTATGAGCAACAGTGTAACTACGTAAGCCTGTTATCTACGGGTACTGGTTGCGTATTCATATGCAAGTGTTTCATTTTGTGTTCTCAAAAGGACGCACATGGGCACGCAAACATCGTTCACACCTAAGTGTTAGAATGCACAGTAAATTGCACAGAATTTTGTCTTGATTATTACTATCATGTATATATAATTGAGGTTTAAAAGTACTTCAATATAATGCCCTAAACCAATTAGCTTTGTTACGGCATAGTCTATGGTTTAAAATTTTACACCAACACAAAACCACGAAAATGTCACGTGTCTTCTGCTGTTTCAGTCTACTTCTAATCACTATCAGTGATTTGCTAAATCAGAAAATCGCATGTCTGTAACAAGTACAGGTACCCTAACATATCCTGCAAATGATAAGGCCAGAAGCATCCTAATAAGGACAAACTCGGATATAATAGTCATTCCTGTCAGTTCGGACACTTACTACAACACGTAATTGAATGGAGAGTCATATCTTTGAACACTGCCGTTTTCTTCCTTTTATCGCAATGCATCGGTTGGAAAAAGTAATTTATGAGAATCCTGCAGATTTATCCTTCACTTTTAAGCTATTCCTGCAAATTTAAAATATTTTGACTCTTTCGGATGAATCACTGATAGTGTCTTTAAATGGATGTGATTCTAACGTCGCGTGATAACTATCAAATTCATCCAGATACTGCAGTTATAAATTGGTAGTTAGCCGATTCCTGGGATAGGCATCCTGCTATCCCCCTCCTTTGCCAAATCAAATCGAATCAACATTTCTCTAATAGACGAAATGAATGTCATATGAAGGGCTTACTGTATTTTGCGAAACGAAACGAAACAGAACTCCCATTGGATTACACGCTTTATTCCGTCATGCATGCCTAACGTGTATAACGGAATAAAGCGTGTAATCCAATGGGAGTTCTGTTTCGTTTCGTTTCGCAAAATACAGTAAGCCATATGAAGAGGTCATAGACTTTTAGTAATCTTTTGTAAAGTTCTACACTGTTAAAAATGTTCTTAATTTTACCAGACTTTACCTTTTAAATTACGGTAAACCACAATTATTGAATAATCTTCACGCTTTATTACATATACCTAACATAAAATTACAATTTGGAAGCAGAAAAATGTAAATAAACAGTGGCTAAAAAATAATACTACACATTTTGAAAAAAGGTAGTATTTATACGCTGACCGTGATTATATTTTCCGTAATATTACGTTCTTTTGTAACTTACTTGTTTTTAATGTAAGAATACGAACTATGAAAATCGTTTTACCTATAAAATGTGTTAAATAACGTCGTAAGTAACGTCATTAAAAATGCAAAATCTTATTTTCCCTATCATTTTTAAAAATAGTTTTAAAAAACTCCTTTCCTCCTTTTCGTTTTATATTTAGTTTAATTTGAAAAAAATATAATGTTTTAAAATTTGGTTTTTTCTATATTTAATTTTAGCATCTGCTGCTATCAGTAAAGTCATGTAGTGTAGTGGATAAGGTTTAGGACTTGTAATCTTTAAGGCCCGGGTTCGAATCTATGTAAGGTACATGTGTTAAGTTTCTTCATATGATGATTAATTGGTGACAATAGAATGTGTACATTACCATATAAAATAAAGTACATAAACTGGTTTAAATCTTTATTTCTTCACGTTTTCCTTTGGTTTTATGCCTTTTTTTCTCAAAATTGTTTGCCTGAAATATAACTTTTTTCCAACCACGTGGTAACCTAAATACAACGTTTGTATGATGCCATAGCTACAATGTTAATATTTGGTTAGAGGATTGTAATAACGTTTTAATTCTTAATATTGTTTAAACAAGTCAAAAACCAACAACAACGTCGAAGCTGAGATTTTACGCCGTTATTTTACGTTCCATGCAATGGTTTCGTATTTTTACGGCTCCAGTTATTTTACGTTCTGCATGTAGTGAGTCCCAGCTGCCAGTCAAATGCCTGTTTTTTTACAAGTTTATTTTTAACAGTGTACTTGACGTGATGATGCCTATACCGTGGTGCTTGAGGAACATGTTAAGTCCAAGGCACGCTATATGTTGAAAACAAGCATGCTGCTGACTGGGAGGCTGAGGGAGTTGACTGACAAGAACGATGCCCACCCCCATCCAACATTGACAAAAGTAGTCTCCCACCCATTTTTCTTCCACGTTTTTCTTATGGTATGTGAGGGGAAAATAGTTCCTTTAGCAAATCATGGTCCTAAAGTTTTATTAATGGCATAATATTCATATTACACGGCCTCATGACGACTGTAGTAACGAAAAGAGTGAGGAATATGACTTTTTTGTACAAAATTATTCATTATGAGGTAATTAAACTTTTCATGTGGTTCTTTATGAGACATGGATGAGGAATACAAAGTTGAACAATGATTTCGAAATTCCGAATTCGAGAAATATTTAGGTTTACCTGGCTTTTTAAAATTACTACTTGTTTGAAACCCGTTTTTTGCGATTTCCCAGCTTGTAGGTACGTATCCGCTAACCAATCGAACTTGATCTTGCCAGGCCCAAGCTACACCCACAAACCAAGTTTCGTGAGCGTACGACACCCGAACTCTGCACACAGATGTGACCTATTATGATATAGATGCTTGCCGGCGAGATGTCCCACTACTACTTTAAATTCATTATATTATGCTTTAAGACAGGTGTGGAAGTAATTATAGTCCGGCGTACTCATAGTCCGGTGGTGAACAATAGAGCAATCGATTCAGTTGACTCTTCACACAACATTAGTTTCACGCTTTATTCCGTTATCGTCTATGGAGCCCCGGACTGTGGCTCCCGCCGGACTATATCTGCTTTCACACCGGCTTTAAACAAAGCGCAATACTTCATTCATATCCACAACACCTGATAGGATGAATTTAAATATCTTTAACACTTTTCTGTTAAATAATGCATTCATAGACTTTGACGAATGTGAATCTGAACCTTGTGCGCTCTTTGCCCGCTGCACCAACAACAATGGTTCCTACACCTGTGCGTGCGAGGATGGTTTTCGCGGTGATGGATACGAGACATGTACAGATATTGATGAATGTGAAGAGGGAAGCTTTGTGTGCGACGTGAATGCAGATTGTGTGAATATTAACGGTTCATATAACTGTAGCTGTAATGCTGGATACAAAGCAATTGGAACGACTTGTGAGGGTAAGTAATTCTAGAGAGAAACCATTTTTATGAAATCATTCAATTTGGTACGTTGGCAAGGGGGAAGATAGAGCGAAGTTTTAATAGCCTGCAACTAACTGGTAAGGATTATGGACGTGCATTTTTTCCTCAACACACTAGGAAGAAAAAAAAGAACAAAGGAACGCACTTAGCTATTTTACTAGAAACACTGACAAAACAACCTTGGTTTAAAATCAATTATTACACCTCATGAATATTCATGAACATAATCATGCTATTTCATTGGCTAATTCCTATTACGCGAGCTATTTCCCTAGGGAAATAGATTTCCCTACAACCTCGTCCCCAGAGTCACAGTGAGGTGTAATAAAACAAATACTACATGGTTTATATTGGGGAAATAGGGCACACTATTTTCCCTTGGTACTGGCTATGGGCCTATCACCCCTCACCCTTCGGGTTCGGGGTGATAGGCCCGTAGCCAGTACCTTGGGAAAATAGTGTGCCCTATTTCCCTCTAACCATGTAGTATTTGTATACTGTGCTGAATATTTTAATCTTCCCTGGAGATGGCCAGCGCACAGAAGTGTTTAAAAAAGTGTGCACTTGGCCGGACTCGAACCGGCAACCCCCGTATTACTAGAACGGCGCTCTTACCAATTGAGATATCAAGCTAGGGTTGGTAGAGGAGCGATAGATCACCTCCATAGGCATTAAGTGTGAAATATATTCATCCTTGTTTACTGGGAGTATTAAAATTAAAATTTCAAATCATGATAGGTTTCTTATATCCCTTAAATCTCTAAATGCCATTTTCCCACTTTTCAAAAATCACGGAGCGGACCCTTTGCCTTGTGTTTAGGGTGAAATTGCTCCTAGATCTAACAAGGCAAATTGCGCCACCTTCCTTTTCTGAGGTGAGCGTCAGGTTATTTGGTAGTCATTTTCCCTCTAGGGACGTAAGGGGTATGTAAAATATATACAGTTCTAATGCCTTCCGCTAGGAAAACGATGGACACCTTTCGTACTTAATGCCTATAGAGTTAATCTATCGCTCCTCTACCAAACCTAGCTTGTTAGCTCAATTGGTAAGAGCGCAGATTTAGTAATATGGAGGTTGCCAGTTCGAGTCCGCCCCAGCGCATATGGATTTTTTTAACACTTGTGCGCTAGCCATCTCCAGGAAAATATTAAAATATATTCATCCTTGTTTACACCTGTAGTACTAAGTAGTCAAAATTTCAAATAAACTCTGCTTTTCAGCATACAAATCGAAAGTCTTGTAACTTATTTTTTGTTCCTGTCTGGTCCTTTAATTTCTGCAACTTAACGCAGCAAAAAGTTTATATTATCGGTATGTATCTGAGATCT
The DNA here is from genome assembly GCA_023653785.1 of Ophioderma brevispina. Lineage (NCBI taxonomy): Eukaryota > Metazoa > Echinodermata > Ophiuroidea > Amphilepidida > Ophiodermatidae > Ophioderma > Ophioderma brevispina. The sequence continues at coordinate 2,356 of JAMKCH010000249.1, read as the reverse complement.
GCAAGCGTTGCTCGTACCGGCCATTTGGAAATAAACATATTATCGGCATTGAATTATTATGTTTTTATTGGGTTATTAAATTGTATATTTTGAGTGAATACAAAAATAAAGTTGATAGTTGATATAATAAAATGTAGAAATGTACCCTTTTGTGTAATAGTTAAGAGAAATGTCGTTGTTTGATAACATGATTTGTGCTTGCAACGACGCTTGTACAATGTGAGATCTATTCAAAGGATAGAGGCATCCTGTGATATGCCAGGTTTGAAGTTAAAGGCAGGAGATTTATATTGTCTAAATATAGCCAATTTTAATGTAAAAGATATTTAATTAAATTATGTGCAATCCAGTCAATTTGACCTAAAACAGTTCAGCTTACAACGTAATGATATATGTATATGGTAAGGTAACTTGATTAATCGTGTAAACCCCACATGGCAGCTCCGTATCATATTCCAGGTACCCAAAATTGGAGGACCCAAAATTATATTCGTAGTTAAAACATTGGAGGAATATGTATATTGATCCGTACTAATCATTTTTGACCTGCCCATCTCTGTTTTACAGAGAAAATTTTATACGCGATATGAAAAGGGATGTCGAAGAAATCTCCGCATTCCTCCGGCCATAGATATTTGTTGGGCTCTAATATTGCATTTTATTTCCATAAAGACAGTCCTTTACCCAATGACTGTTTGAACTTTGTTACTCTCATTATAACATATCGTGATTTTATTTTGTAAAGTGTAACATTGATAAGTTATGGTCCAAAACAAAATTATAGGTTTTATAACTGAACTGAGTCAATAATTATGCTAACACACAGTAACATTTCAGTTGTAGCAGCCTGGCATACTAAGGCTTCACTCCATTTTTAAAACAATGTCCATTTCCAACTTGAACCAACACTTTTAGGCACTTCTGGCCAACAACTATGGAATAAACAAACACCGTCGAATGTGAATGATGTGTTTATCTTGGTTCAAAACACCTCACTCCTTATAACGGAAACATTGCATTGCGCGAGAAACAGTATTTTATAAACATATTTTATTTCTATAGATATTAATGAGTGTGCAGAAGATACTGAACCCCCTAGTGAACCCTGTCACGTGTGGGCAGAGTGTATGAATACTGATGGTTCCTATGATTGTACCTGTAACGACGCATTTGAAGGAGATGGGTTTACATGCAATGGTGAGTGAACAAACCATAAACTAGGGATCAGGGCCGTACGCAGGATTATTTGGGTTTTTATTTTTTGGGAGGGGGTGCGGAACTTCAAAAAAGGTGGGCTTTTTTGGTTAAAGTGGACCTAACCCCCTAAAATGGTCCTTACCCTCCCCTAAATGGTCCTTTTTTAACGTTTTGAACATCTCAAAATACCTCTATTTTTTTACCTTTTTATCACCCCTGCCTTTTGCACTAACATATCAATGGCATTGACCTTGTTTGTCATTTATCTCGATAACAAAATACAAAACAGAGTGCCAACCACTTCTGTTGTAATCCTTGTGGAAAGGTTAACAATTTTAGACAATTTTTAAAGAATTCGATGCAGTATTAAAGATTTAACCTTTGGTGATGACCTTTGACATTTGACGATTTTTGCCTTATACCTTCGTAACCATACGTTGTAGGTAATACAAACTATACCTTTTTTAATCTGTGTAACAGGACGAACACTTTGGTTACTTTTTTATAGCAATCCGCCCGCACTTTCGCGAGGGGCACCCCCGCTAAATTTGTTCATTAACCTTCATGGAAGACAAATCTACTCAGAAATAATGCTCTGCTCTCCACGGTCACGGGATTGCTCCAGATGACCCAACTAGTCATTTTGTTAATGGTTTTGTCAGATCAGCTTCTTCTTGCATAATAATAACAATATTGGATGACCTTTTCGGTTGATAAAAGAAAATATCACCCTCGCAAAGAAAATATCGGGCTCGTCTTCGACTCCCCCGATATTTGATCTAGGCTTGGGCGATATTTTCTGTTACTAATCTCGAGCCAGCCAATATTATATAAAGACGTGTCTTCGTCATAAAAATGGAACTGGTGAATCAATCAATCAATCAATCAATAATTTATTTTCCATCAATTACATATAAAAAATATACAAATATTAAAAAAACAATATGATGGAGGAGGTATAACGAAAAGCAAGAAACTTGAAAGTGTAATACTCCCTAAACAACAAACGTTACGGGAAAACACTAATCAGACAAAACGATACAAGGACACACAAGTAAAGATACAAACAAGAAAATACAGAAAGTAGGCATATGCAATTTAGTACAGAATTCGTAATTATGTATAAATTAGGAAGCGAAAAACAGTGATTTGTATCAAA